>DWME01004167.1:0-16773 GCA_018244795.1 Parelbella ahira ahira
ATATTATAAGGTTCTTAGTGGCTTGGCCAAAGGGAAATCCAATTCTACGCAACGCTCAAAAAATGGAATCATCAAGGATTTAAAAATATGTCTGAATACTCGTAATAAATATTACGAATAAAACATGTGTAAAGATGAGAGAGAAAGTGATTAAAAGCAAACTTTAATTAAATTAAATTTTCATTATAAATGCAATATGACGCCTGTAATCCCCGAAGGGGTAGGCAGAGGAGTGTAGTACACTCCTACGTTTCTCCAGTTACGTTTAAGTCCCATGGAATAGGTGGTAAGCCTATTGCCATACACCAGGCACAATTCTAAATTAGAAAAATCCAACAACACCCGGCCCGGGATTAGAACCCAGGACCACCCGATCGGCAGTCGCGCTTGCAACCACTCGACCAAAGAAGCCGTCAAAATTTCATTATATTTTACAATTTTCACTTCATGGTATAATTCGTCTCACATTTACGATTTAGGACTTACCATTACGATAACATATCACTTTTACAAAATAAGCAATTAATTATAAAAAGTTTGATAAGGTTTCTATTAAGGCACCATGTAAAACTGAACTCCGTGACATGATTATCAATATTCAGGACTGGAGTGGACTCAGGTCCATCACCGTGCATAAATCGCGGCAAATCACCTACGGCAGTAGTTCGCGAATCAACTTTGCCTTAATCCGGCTCTTCCTGAGAGGAGACGCGTGTCCAACAGTGGAACTATTAAAAGATTGATGATCACGAAATGTTATATTATCTATGAATAAAGTAAATTGCATAAAATTAATTTAATTGTTTATTATCAGTGCAATAAAAAAAACATTTACTTAGTATGAAAAATATTTAAATTGTCTCAGTTTTCTTGTATTGGAATCGTATAATAATACATTTTGATATTATTAGTTGTTCAGATCTGTAAATGAAAAATAACGTATAAGTTTTTTGCTTAACACTAGAAGCAACATTAATTCTTTAAAACTATCGATTTGATCAAAATGACAGTTGACGTCACATACATACCTAAACGTTGCGTCATGCGTTCATAGCCGTTATACGCGTGAACCAAACATTTGTTTGCGTTCTTCATCAGTGAAATCAGCCAAATGATTGATATCGAACCGTGCAGTCTGTTTCGGATCTGAGTTCAATTTATTCACATTCTTCAATGATTTAAGGAACGCCTCATAATGAACTTGTCTGTCGGTTTCGTCCTTGTAGGTTTTATTAAAATCCTTAATGAACTTTTCGAACAGAGCAGGTGCGTCGTCGACCTCGTAATGCGGCCTGTTGGCTGGTTGTGCACCTTTCATAGGAGCTCCGGTAGCCATGGCCGCTATGAGCAGCGCCACACAACTGACACAAAAAATAAAGCGCATCTTGTATTATTGGACTCCGTGTAAAAGTATTAACACACTACTCGCAATCGACAAGCTGACCCCGCTTATATACCGTTGAGGTCAAAACAACGCATATATACCGAAAGATTATATGCCATTGTCAATTTATTTATTGTTGACGTATACACAACTATCAACAGAAATATACGATAAGGAGAAACGAGACTTCTGCGTCGGTTTTTTCCGTAGAAAATGACTTCTCCGCTCAAATGTGAATATAATACATAGTTGTCCAAATACTAACATAAACTATTAGAGTATTAGAATAGTTTATAGGCAAATTGTAGTTGACCTAAAACCTTGCCAACATAAAATTATTTGATGGGCTTGTTGATTATTTCTGTTAAAAAATCGTATTGAAACTAATGATTACCGTAAAGTATACCAACATAATATTTTCTGTACTCTGCGCTACCATTTTTTTTTCTAAATACTAATTTTCGACGATGTCCTTAACCCTCTCATTCTGATAGATGACCCATGTCCATAAGAGGAGAAAACTATTTTCCTCAAGATCAGTCCAGGCGCTCATGACTTTTGAAAACACACACCTACCGACATAATTTTTATAAATAGTAGAATTTGGCAGTCGGTCGTAACACGAATACTTATTTAACATAAAAATGTGACAGCAACAACATACAGACGGACGCTATGCATTTGTATGGTACTATGTAATATACCTAGAGGATAGTGTAGATAAGGTTTGACATTTCTACAATGACCTCTTGATTGCTTAATAATATTTAACAAGTATACCTATTTATACTGCCAATAATGTTACAATAATACAAAGTTTGTTTCTTCTTGTAAATTCGATTTTGTCTGGTTCTCTGCCCGGTTTATGGCAATAATACTCGATGGCAATAAGAATAGATGGCAACGACCCACTCTTTCTGTCTTCATCATCGTCAAAACGATTTTCAAAATAAGATAAACTCTCTCTCGGTCTCCGGAGAAACGTTTTATGAGGGTGCGACAAATCCTTAAAACGGTCCCACTTGGTACTCGCAGATGCCAATTCCTGACCCCAAACCCAAGTTTCAATTTACCCTTGAGTCGTTTGCTGCGGCTGAAGCGCCGCGTTTTGTTTTTTCAACCATCTTGGGACCGTAGTTGTTAGTTTTGCGGCATGTTAAAAAGAAATAGTAGTCCACAGGGCGCTGGAGAAACCATCTTGCAAATGTAATTACTGCTCCTGTTCTTCTGTGCCTTGTTTTAACTAAGCTATTTATCTATTTAGTCTGCCAACCCACACTTAGCCAGCGTGGCAGACTACGGCTTTAACCCTATCGTTATAAGAGGAGACCCTTATTCAGTGGCATGATAAATGGGTCGATTGTTATTATTCTTTTTTTATATTTATGTATTTACGAAAATTATCCGTAGTTTTAAATTTTTTCGTAATAAATTTGTTCAGCCATTATAGTCAAACGCACACACAACACCTCGTTGGTCGAGTGATTACAAGCGCGATTTTTGATCGGGAGGTCAACGGATCGGGAGATGGGTTCAAATCCCAGGTCGGGCGGAAGCTATTCGATTTTTTTAACTTAAATTTTCTAGTAGAAGTTTTTAGTAGTGGGTCAGAGTGTGGATCTGAGCCCGATGTGTGGTAATAGTCTTACCTATTCCATTGAGGGAGGTAAAAGTAACAGTTAAAACGTGCTAATGTTGTACACTCCCTGCTTACCCATCCGGGGACTGCAGGCGTGATGTTACGTTTTTACACAGAAAAAAATTCCTAATCTTTCAGTCATCATTCGTTATTCCGATGACAAAATACACTCTTGCTTGTCATGTAATTTATAAAAATTTACTATGACCGAATAACTTTGTAGTTCAACAAATGACACATTTATTGAAATAGTTTAGCTCAAATAATAATAAATGCAATATTCGTTAACAGACCTTACTTTCGTTGAAACAGAATTATTTGTCCGAATGTTTGTCTATTTGTTCATTCTCTTTTATCAGTATGATGTATGTAATCGTATGGTACTAAAAATAAATAAGGCACGTTCTAAAGATACAAATGAACAAATAACATCTTGTCACAACTTCCTCAAATTATATAATTACATAATATTATGTTCTTGCGAAATTGTGTTCAAATGTAAGGGAAAATAATTATAAACATATTTAAGTGATTGTTTTATTGGCATTAACATACAAAGAGAATACAATTCCGAATGATCTGAATTTCTTCCCTCTTCAAACGTCGGGCGCACAATGAGTTATGTTTACGGTTTATTGTACTAAGTTTCGTCTGAAACAAACTGAAGCTAATCAATATATCCGGTAAATACGTGCTATGCCAATTTACTAGAAACGGATTTCATGCATTGCTGCAATCATAGGCTCAAACAGATTCCAAAAAGATTTTCACAATATCCAAAACAAATTTAAAAAATGAATTCGTATAAACTGACCATCATTTTTATTAAATACGTACATCCCAACTGTTTAACTACCCCTTTGATAGCCATATCCTTTAAGCTTGAGTCCGAACAAGTTGCTAATCTCCTTAGGTGTATAATCTGCGAAATAATTGATATCATAAATAGCCATCGTACTGGTCTTGTTTAAATGGATAATGTTTTCTAGGTTCTTAACAAACGCTTTGTAGTGGGCGGCTTTATCTTCTTCATCCTTGTATTGTCTACTGTAATCTTCCATAAATTTCTCGAATAAAATTGGGGCGTCGTCTATATCGTATTCAGGCGGCTTTAACCGCGGAGCGCCGCTGGCCATTGAAGCCAGTACGAATAGAACCACGCAAGTGAGTGACACCATTGTTCACGTCAGACTGCGAAACTTAGCTACCACTGTGTTCTTCTGTCATGGCTATCGAGTTTGCAGTCTTATATACCCAAACATATATATGTTACAAAATCAGCACGTAATAGGTAAAACGAATTAGCAAAAATAGCGAGTTGTTGAAAACATGCTTGACACTGTATTCGTTTAAGATTAAGCCGATAGAGAGGAAATATTAGCAAAATATGATCCATACTTGGGACAGAGAGCCATGGACCTACACGTACATTCAGGGTATATAGAATCAACGTAAACGTAACGTTACGCCTGTAATCCCCCAAAGCGTAGACAGAGGAGTAACAATCCCACGTTCCACCATTTATGTTTACGCACCACATCGGAATATTTGGTGAGCCTATTGCCATACATCCGGCATAGATGTAGAGTCCAAGCCACTAGGAGAAATTTCTATCAGAAAATCTAAGTGAGAAAAATCCAATAGTACCCGACCAGAAAGCGCTTCGTTTGGTGCGCAAATGCATAATCAAACCTATAGCCATAGATTCCGGAATTCCGCCCACGCCGCGTCAAAAACGTATCATAATTATATAAGTAAGTATGTAATTACGAGTAGTATGTTATGTGTATGTATGTAACGAATGATAATATGCACTTAAAATCCTAATCTATGTTTTTCATGTTAAAAATGTAGGGCTAAAATCATAAAAAATTGTGGTCTCTTTTACCTGTATAAAAAATTCGACGCCCTCCGGCCTGCGGGTCGACAATCACCGAAAGGCTGCAGGCAGATGCTGGATGCGACAAGCCGAAGACAGGGCGAGATGGCGCTCGTTGGGGGAGGCCTATGTCCAGCAGTGGACTGAGATAGGCTGATGATGATGACTTAAATTTAACGATAGCGAGTTCTTAAAATTTATTACAATATTTTAATGGCCGAGAAAGTCTAAGGAAACTAACAATCCTCGAGCAAGAATATTTAAAATGAATATATAATAAATACCTATACATATTACATATTAAAATACCTATAATAAATAAATTAGTCAACAATTTAGTCTCGTCCACTCAATTGAAAATGAGCCAAAATCATGTCACAATAAAACAAAATTGTCGAACTTAATGCTTCTATTTATTTTAATTGTACAACTTAAAATTAATTAATCATAAAACTGACGTATATTTCACACAAAATGCTCATATAAAAATTAATAAATAAATGTTCAAAGCTGAGTATCACTTGTGCCACCTGTTTCCGCCGTCGATATACCTGTAACGAAAGATCGTGCAATGTAAAAAAGGTTACAAGTTTATTATGAGTATAGTTTATATAACAATATGCAAACATATCGTTGTACGGACAGTTTAATTTAACAAGACTAAACTAGCGAAATAATCCAGAATTTTACTCAAGTTTTCTATGACAGATATTTTTATTTATTAATTTAAAAAAAAGTAACAATAACAAAAGTCATACAAATGTTGCCAGTATACGACTGCACTAGAAATTTAAATTGAAATTTCCCGCGCAAATGCTGAAAACATTCCGCTTTGAGCGACGTGTAGCGAAACCGCGAAAACACAATTACGTATATGTACGGATGTCGCGATTGCAGCTCTCCCGCTCTACTTGAGCTATGATGCTCCTGTTTTAGTACAGAGAACATTAATATGCGTCGAGCATCTTCTATCAAGTTAACCAAATTAATAATCGTGGCGGCGTTTCTTAGTCAAATCGGTCACTTATTGTTAATTATAATACGTGTATATAATAAAAATATATCTGTTGGCTTACTAATTTTGGACTGTGATACCGAGTGTATATTGTCACGTTATTACTTTAAAGCATTATGAAATTGTTATTTTTACTTAATTCAAATTAAAACCAATAAGTCTATGTCAGTTAAATAGAAAGCGTACAGTCCGTGTTGTTACGGTCCGGTTAACATCCGGTTTGGACCGCACCCAAAATCGGAAGTCAGCGCGAATACCGTTTAAATTGAAATTAAACAATGAACGGTCATAATGAATTTGAATAGCCGGTGTTCGCGGTGGATTTACCCTTTTTGTTCGTACAACAAAAGATAAAAAGAATAATTAAAGAAAAACCAAGCGAAATTTCTTAGTGAATAGAAAATTTGTTATGAACTGAAAGAACATTAACGTAATATTAGAAAGAATGATATCGCGAATGAACGAACGAATTATATTATGAGCGTAAGAACCGAGTAATATCTTGTGTTAAAATACGAATAACATCACGAACGAAGGAACGCGAAAAACAATTATGTATAAGTTTAAATGTACCTATATTAAAAAACAGGCTAGACTTCATAGAAACTAATTCGCCTGCGGCCCAATGAGACAAGAGCGCGGCGCGGGAGGTGTGAATCTCCTTGTTGAATAGTTTCCAGTTATTATTTAGTATTCACTTCTAGGAACTTGTTTAACTTTCGGAAACAAACTTTAGCATAACTATTTCACTATCCCATGTATACACAAGCAAAGGAGTCAGTAAACTTCAGAGTTATTAAACTTCACGAGTATACAACATTATTTTTTTAACCTCTGAAGTGCGCAGATTTCCTCACGATGTTTACCTTCGCCGTTATAGCAAGTGATATTAAATCTTAAAACACAAATTGTTGTGAAGAAGTGTGCGCTACGATTTACTCCTAGGACCTCCGGAGTGAGAACCTGAATATTAAACCATTATTGTTATTACAGCTTTTAGGCCACTTATACACAGTAACATAGAACTAGAAATTTCAATTGCTAGACTAATCGCAAAGGTAAATGGTATTACATCAGTACATTATAAACAAGTATGGTGACTAAATATGAATGCTATTTTGCTTTTTCGTTTTTTTATAAGTCACATGTTCCGCAAAAGCCGCACGTGGGATGCAAAACGTTACCTAATATGAAGCACAGTAATTAGAGTCAAGAGGAACTATCGCACGCGGTCGCACGAGAACAGCGCGAACTATGCACTTTGTTGCTAACTGCTTTATTATTTACTATGGTTCATTAAATAGTTAATGTATAAAAACTGAAAGAATATAACACTTCATTTATCTCATTTTAAAAAACGACATTCAAGTTTAATTATGTGTTACATTAATCCAGTAGACATGTGAAGATGACGCTTCGCCGTGTCCGGAGACGGCACGCTGTGTCTGTTATCTGGCGTGAGCTCGAAGATGACTTGCAAAACCAATTTTGGTTGGAACAGTAGAATACTAGTAATAGTAGAACCAGTGAACATGTAGAATCTATACGAAAGGAACGGTAAGATAAAACCAAATAACGAAGAAAATAGCAACATTAGTATGAGAGCGTGTCCATTGAGTTGTAAGTGAAGTGACAAGTGAGATAGATATAAACAGTGCTCACCTGTCAAGAGCGCGGCGAGCTGGTGTTCGTCGCAGAAGAGCGGGCGCGGCAGCGCGGCGGCGAGCTGCCGGCGCAGCGCGCCCGCCGCGCCGCACCACACCACGCGCCCCCACTCGCCCGCCACCATCTTCATACTCTGCAAATACCGTGCTCCAAATACCACTCCAATATAACACGCACTATATTGGAGTGTGCTGCGGCTACTCCAACATAATGTGTTGTATATACGTATATACACTATATATACAACACACTATATTAGAGTATACATGCTCCCGAGTGGAGACCACATAGCGTAGAGCGCGCTTCGGCTAAATATACGATATACGCAAAATGGCTAGCAGTGGTTGAATATGTAGGCGTAATATAGAGACGTACATATATCTAGAAAGGTACGGACAAGGACTGATGATGGATTGTCTACTTTAAGTACTCAAGTCGGACAGTCCTCGTATTTGGATTACCACAAATGTCAGCTCACAACACAGCAACTCATTGCTGGATCTAAATAAACAACTAATAAAAAAGGCACTCTACAATGTTTACCTAAAACATTGAACATTGCAACCAGAGTGAAGTAGGTACGTTTTAAATGAGTTTTGCATTTGGTTAAAGACATGATCCGTATTGTGAGTGAAAGTTAGTGTCTTTTAGGACATCACAGCTATAAAACCATGTTTATCGTCTGTTATGTTCATAAACGGTATATGGAGTGAAATTTTGCCTTGGGCAAGGCAGAGAAATTCGCTCGTAACCAAATTCAGTGTTGCAACGCCTAAAATGCTCAAATATCACGTTGCATTGCCAAAAGCATTTTGAAAGTGAACGCTCCTCCTAAATAGGTAAGGTTTAAATTGACAAACATAATTATAATCAACTCAATATGTTCTCGAGTTAATCAAATATCTAGTATATAGCAACTAACAAAAAAAAGAAAATTAATAGTATTTCCTTTTCTATAAATCTTTATAAGTAATCAAGAGTTACAGACTTTCAATTCGTTTGTGTGCGTTTGAGTGAGCGTGCATGCGTAACGGCGTACGTACATGCGCATGTGCGTGCACAGCGTAAGGGCAAACGTGCATGCGTACGTGCATGCGTGAGAGCATACGTGCTTGCTTAAGTGCGTGCATGCGGATTTCTATGCGTGTGTGCATGTTTAAATATGCGAAGGATCCAACACACTGAGACGAAGTTGTAAGCACATATGTATATATGTAATTCAAAAACCAATATATATGGAATCAAATATCTCTATAGAAATATTATAATAATATTTTATAATATACAATTGGATTTTATATAATATATTGTATACAGAAAAAAAATATAGAAGTTAGTTATTAGTTAATTACTTTAAAACAATCAAAACTCTGACGTGCGTCCCTCCTTAATTGCAAAATTTAATCAGCACACTGAAATTTTAGACATAGGTAGATATACATAAATATAAGTGAGTAATACAACAACACAATATGACCCGAAGCAGATACTCCGCGACTGTTGTTTTATGTTAATTGGTTAGCGAACTAGTTAGTATACAGCGAGATTATAACTATGTTAAAATAATTGTTGATGTAAATACGTTTAATACCTACATGTATTTACTTTCAATATACTTTTATCCTCTAACATTGTAAGCAACACTCGTGTGAAAATTTACGTCTGTTTGATAGTTGAACATCACGCCTTTAATCCCCGAAGAGGTAAGCAGAGCACTCCTCTGCAGAACACTCTTACATTTCACTAGTTACGTTTTAGTCCTACGGAATATGTGGTGAGCCTATCGCTATACATTGGGCACAAATACCAGATTCCAAGCTGCTAGTGGGAATTCCCAGTTACTCTATTTGATGCCTCTAATATATACCTATGCATGTACATATGCGACAGAAAACAATAAAAAAAAACACTTATAAATTTTAACCTTATTAGTAGGGTACTGATGTGTACTTAAAAACCCTTAATACAAGCGCATTTAAGCAACAGATTAGTGAAAAGTCATTTCTGACGTAAATTTACCCTTGGATATTGATATTACCGGTTTAATTCATTGGCCGTTAGCCGAAACGCCAAATCGCACCGCTTTTAATTAATAGTGCAGCCGCGCGACTTTGAGTATTTAATAAAATATTTAATAACGCTGCACGTCGCAAGTACTGAGAAGTGTTCGATAAATATCGACGTTAATACATATTAAAAATGAATGATTTATTAACTATTAAATTTAACTCAGACTGAATTAAACCTGCCAAACCCTTAAATATGTATGTAGAATGTAAAAGCACGTCAGGTACCAGTAAGAATAGATATTTGGCACTCGTTGCTCTCTACCTACCGCGTAAGGGTCCTCACATAATAATATTATGATAAAAACAATAATTTAAATATTTAGTTCGTATAAAACTAACAATGCATAACCGTAGACACGTTTTAATTGTTAAAATTCAAACCTAGTCTTATTTATAATATGACGTTACCCCTTCGGGGAAGACAGGCGTGATGTTACGTTTATTAAAATGACATAAGAATTTTTTATGTTATGTATATTAAGAGATAAATCAATTAAATCTCTAAACGAAAATAAATAAGCCTGGTTCTTTTATGAAGACACATGAATTTTCTTGTCGTGTTCCTTTATAGCTGTACGTAAATTTCCATTCCAGGGCATGTTGTTTTATTACTACACATGAATTTTTTGTTCGTTGAGATATGTCACGCCTATTTCCCATAGGGCTAAGTAGAAATTAATAATCTCACCGATGACAGTTCCGGTACTTCTTTCACATTTTTTTATTCATCCAACTCGTTACATATTATATTCGTTTGTCAAAGACACTCTTGGCCTGACCTTGTTTTAGGAGAACGATTTGTTCGAAGTACATACGCCTTAATCTGCCTCCTCTTACTCTTGCCTTATAATTGCCAAAACGAAACCATTCAGTTCCACATATTTTATCTAAATCGGAAAAAAGTAGTACACTATCAGCTTCTATGTTTCCGAACTTAGGACTCTTCAAAACAAGGGTGAATAGACATTACCTAAGCATGCGTGTCCATGTTAGGATTCATCTGCGTTTTCCATCAAGCAGAATCGCGGTAAAATGCTAGCCTATCATATAAAAAAAAAAATCAAATGTAATTTACTAAGCGTCCCTGTTGAATTCTAACTTAGTACCAGTCTATACATCTAAAGTCTACATTCATTCCTAAGCATCCAAAGAATCACAAACTGAGTGAGAACACTTATTGTAACATAAGTGAGGAATAAATCAAACTCGTGCGAAATAAAACACGAATAGATCAGGAACAAGAAAGTGTAATCCGAGCGTCGGATCGGGTGGTAATAAATCAGCAATATGTTCCCCGCCCGAGCGCTCTGTTCGCCCGCAAACGTTCTGGCTGTTTGTGCCGCCACTGTTACCAATATTATCATCACTATTGAATCAAAACATCAAGTACATCATGGGGACGATGACGTGAGACGCCCGCTAGTTGTATCGTTCTTCGAATCAAATTGGGTTAGTAAGATTTATCCAAAATAGGAGGCTAGTAAAATACATAGGAAAGGTTTAGACAAAACAAAATTTAATTTAAATTTTATCAAATAAATCGCACTTTGTCCCACATAACAATTTAAATCAATCACACAATATATCGCGCGCGGCGTTGTTTCACTTGACGCAAAAATCTCAAACGTGCGAGAGCCACCAGCGCTACTATAAGCACTCACACGAAAGTCCTATAGTCTAAAAATAATTGAACTGTAAATTAAAAATTAAAAATCAAACAAATATCACTAACCTGTAAGAAAGTGTAGTCCAAGCGAAGGAGAGCGCCACAATGTATGACTAATATGTCTACTGGGGTGTTTGCTGTGAGCGACCCGTTTGCTACCGCTGTTCCATTCGCCGTTGGTGCCCCGTTCGCTGTGTTTATCCCATTCATGTGACTATCACCTACTATCGTAAGTGTCTCTAGAGTCACTGTATTAGGTTTGATTTGCGAGTTCTTCAACGCCATCAGCTTTGAACGCACTCGCTCTGCCGACGCGAAGTGTAGCCCGCCGATGGGGCGGATAGCATAGTGTGGTGGTAAGTGGTCATCCTGTAAAGAAAGTAACTGATGTTACAAATTAATGAACCGAACTTTTTGTAACGAAAATCTTAAAAGAAGAAAGAGAGGCAAATGTTTTTTTGGATACAGGAGACCGAGATGGAGACGTCGAATTTGCATCTTATTCTCATTAACAGTAACTGCTACGACCTAGTGAATTCGAAAGGACGAAATTACGAATTCCGTTAAGCTTGACATTTTATGTGTAGCGGCAGGACGCATAGTGAATTATGAGGGAAAAATCGAGTGAAATGAAACAAACTTCACCGACTCCAATGGCGTATACGTGTACTGAATGTTGCTTGTCGTTTAGGAATTCAAGATATTATTTATGATCCGAAATTATGAGTAAAGCGGAAACATTTTCACGAATGAATTTCTGGGAACGAGGAAGATATAACATTTTATTTTGTTTCATTCACATATTTTGGTTACTCGGTATCGATATTAAGGAACGCGATTTTTTATTACCGGCCATAGTATAACTTACTCCTAAGCAAAACATATTTAACCCTATAGCAATCCTCACTAGGAATGAATTTAAAATATAGACAGTGTCAGTGAAAAGGGCCTTAGAACTAGTTTAATATTCTACCAAAATATATTGTAATAAATATATATAAATTAAAAAACCTTACTTACATTGACAAATTGTATATCGAGGGATGGTCGAGACTGGTAGTACAGTATCAACAGAATGTCGATGCCAACACCGCATATCAATCCAACTTCGATTCCCAGTCCAAGGCAACATAAGAATGTTCCCAGAAGAGGAATCAGATCGAGCCCTGAAATATCATTATATCTGCCATACATTAATTGTATTTTATTAAAAATAGATATGTCATATATAACAATTAGAATTACATAAATAATCTATGTCTAAGTAAATTTGACAATAAACCCGTAACCAAAGCGGTATTCGTCTTTAAAATGTGTAGGTATATCGTTTTTATAATTTTTATTAGTCTCGATTGTCTATTTTTCTTAGCAAATAAGCTCGATTGCAATGCAAGCCATGATAAGCGGTATTTGAGACAGAATGTAGTTTTAAGCGTTATGATTGTGCGCCATATTTCAGTTCTTGTTTATTATCCTTAATAAATAAATAAATAAACATCAAGTAACATCGATTTGAGATTTTTTGATACATGAAACATTTCGAGTTCTACCAATAATAGATATCTGAGGCAACAAATTAACTTTTAAATATCATAATAATTTAAATGTCTTCAAATATATACATATAAATGAGAAACAAGAATGCCCTCTATTTATAAAAGGGCCGGAGTACTGTAAACATTGAACATATAAACTTCACGGGTATTTTTCGCTTAAGGTATTAAAGATCTTCATTAAAAAAGAACAAAACTTTGTAATTGGAACTGATACATTGAGAAAAGAACAATTCAAAGAGATTCTGATATAATTATGGCGTGTTCATACTTCATACTCGAGGTATCATACACACAATATAGAATTCCATTTCTACAAATTGGTGTACGAGTAAACCTCATTTTTTACGTTGCGTGTTGATCTTATCCTTGTTATACGAGCACAGAACCTCAAACGATACATTTCAAGGCTTTTAAGCTTCAAGTGGAGTAAATGTACCAACTCAACTCTCGTTTGAATGTTTTCATAAGAAAGGATTTACACGTTAAAGTGAGTATAAAAATACTCCCGAAATAAATTGCGACTCGAAAGATACAGAATACGTTTATTTTAACATACGTAACGAAATAAGTGATGAGATACTCGTAATTTATCTTTAACTGAATTATTTTACAAAAACGCGGGGTCAAAGGTATTGTTTCAGAACGATGATGTCCGTGGATCGAAAAAGATTTTATAAGTATTAAATAATTATTATATTGTAATAATTATTTTAAAATAATTTAAATATATTATGTTGATTAGTCTTGAATCGTCAAATGTCAAGATTCAATATAGATTTTTAGGCAATTTGCATTTGTATCTTTCATCTCTACAATTAGATGTATCTCTACAATTAGAAGTATGTCAGAAACAGCTCCGTATGTCGTATGTCGCGTGGGCAAATTGGGTAATTATCCCAAGTGATTATCCCAAAAACTTATCGTCATTATATAGATACCTAATGTTCAAAATGACTATAAATTTAAAACGGTAGATACGTAAACGTTTTGAAATAAATTACATTTAAAAATTGGTCTAAGGTCCTATTTCTTAAGAGTTTGAAGCATGAATCTAAAATACCAAGTTTAAGTGCCTATAATTGAGAAGCCAGAATTGAGTATAATTCGAGTATAATTGAGAAGCTTGAGAAAGATCGCAATATTTTCTGTTAAAACAATAAATGATTATAAAGTACCTACTGCTATAGTATAGTGTAGTATTATGAAGTACGGTGTAGTATTAAGTGAAGTATAGTGTACTATAGTATAATGTAGTGAACATATAGTATTATGTTTTGGGGATAACAATTACATTTTAAGATCATGTGCGTTACAAAAAAATTAATCAACCCATTTATCATTCCACTGTTGAAATATGGGTCTCTGGAATAATGAGAGGGTTAAGGGCGTAGTCCGCCACGCTGGCGAAGTGCGGGTTGATCCGATTGCAGGTTTAAAATTTGTTAGCTAACACCCAGCGCGGTTTCTCCTGGAATAGTGACCGCAAGTTCTACATGTTCACGGATAGTTATAAAGTTAGGAGGGTAAGTCAAGTGGTTGTTCAAGATGGTTATGGTTAGCGTTCAAATCTTTGTGGAGACTGGAATAGGGCAGTTTAGATAAGATGAATTTTGGGGCGAAACACAGGGCGAGTTGCCTGAGGTTCGTGACCTATGGTTTTGAATATACTTGTCAGAATGTACATTTTGAATGGACCAGAGCCTTTAAATATATAAGTTGATTCATTAAATAACTCTACATATCTAATCTACATACCAAAATGTAAAGCCTTACATAAAACTACGTGTCTTTGGTAATAAGGAAAATAAAAATCTGATCCAATCTCATAAAAAGGTTCAACTGCAAGCGTCATAACAAATATTAGTAAGCAAGTGAGCTAATCCCTTGATGCTGCGTTCGCGAGAGAAGAAAATTGTCTTGGGTTAGAATAATATATACTTCGTGTAATAGTGTATACATTTTTATCGAGACAAATTTCCACAAGCACTTTGAAATATAGATAGTTTACCATGTATATATTTTTTTATTATTCTCACATCCAACTGTTTAATGAACTGCTATGATCTAAAAATCTTTTGGAAAATCTGTTTCGCTAAATAATAATTTTATTGTTTTCTGTACAATTCGTGACAACAGTTTTATCTGGTCATATAACAAGTTTGATTTACGACTATACGAAAACACAAAGCTTGCAAATAATAAAAAAAATAAAAGCGGGTGTCTCGTAAAGCAAGCTGAACAAGTTCCTTATTGTGTTGTATACGCGACAGAAGATAGTCTTACTGTGGGACAATTTACTTCGTATAAGATTCATTTCGCAGCGTAGGCGTGTTGTGTGCGAGTACGGTGTATTTTATTAGCTATTTAGATATACATATATATGAACATTTGTCTAGGTAAGTACATGAGAATAAAAAACTTGATAAGACTGTTTTCTTGCGTATGTTTCCGTGGATGATTTCTATGAAAGATTTACTTTAACAAATCTGTAATATTTTCTAACATAAAGTTGATTGTTGTAATATTGGCTTTTGTACATCCAAATAACGTGTATAAAAATAAAATTTAATAAGAGATCCAGTTTAAAAAACGAAGCAACTTCTATCTAGTAAGGTTTTGAGATTTTTATTTTTCATTCGATAAATTTCTGCAAGCGTTAAAATTACTCTAATATATTACAGTATCAGTTATTAATAGTTTAAAGATAATAAACGATTTTAATGAACGTGTTGTTTCGAAATTCCAATTACATTTTATTTACAGATTATTAACTTAAAATCCCGTATGTGCGTGAATGAACTTAACAAATTCCCTATGACGACGAACCCGAACCAAGAAACTTTGTCTAGCGAAGGCAAAATTGCTTCGTGTGGGACTCTATTAGTGTTTGCCGAGTGACTTCCGCTCTAACAACTTCTTAAGTGTAGCAGGCGTATTGCGCTCACTGAGCTGTTTATTTATTGAGACAAGTATTATTAAACATCAAAGTTACTTTCGTACGAGATTTTTTTGTTTGAAGAATATATTATGGCTAGAATTAACATTGTATAATACTATACTTTAAATATATTATATATATTTTACATTTGTATGAACACCGTCGATATCTACGTAATGTAACCGCTTTCATACTGACCAAACATTTTCTAATAGCGACTAATTTTGACGTGTGTAAGTAAATATTAAATATTAAGATCATTTCTTACATAAAACCGACCTTTAAACAACCACAATTTCATTTAAAATTACTTTCAACTCAACACTAAGATTTTATGACAACTAAAATGGTACTTTAGTGAATATATATATTAATTACAATTAAAAAATATAACATAATCACAAAAATCGTATAAAGTTAACATGTAAATAAAACATGTTCGGTATACGATATTTCATTTACAAGAAAATATGTGTATAGCCGATTACGCAAATTCCTTGTGACATTAAACAAGCCAAGAACTTTGTCTCCGAAAGCACAGCTTTAACACTGGCTGAGACTGTTGGTGTTTACTTCGCAAGTTGTAATTTACGAAGCGATTGAATAAAATAACGGCTAAATTCTTGAAAAGAAGTCGTTATTTATTAGTATTTTACAGATAAATTATAAACTTTTCTGTAAATACGACTCCTTAGTTTGCGTGTGTGCGTGCGTGCGTGCGTGGGTGCGTGCGTGCATGCGTGCCTGTGGACGTGCGGACGTGCATGCGTGCGTGCGTGCGTGCGTGCGTGTGTGCGTGTGTGCGTGCGTGCGTGCGTGCGTGCGTGCGTGCGGACGTAGGCGTGCCCGTGGGCATAAAAGTTGTACAGGAAACTACTGCCGTTGCACCTTAGCAGCTTAGATTATATCTTCCTATTACATTGAGTCCCTGTTCAAGTCCTGGCATACATTTCATAAGACAA
>DWME01004168.1:0-16773 GCA_018244795.1 Parelbella ahira ahira
ATCATCATCATTATCAGCCTACTCCCGTCCACTGCTGGACATAGGCCTCTCCAATGGCACGCCACTGAGCTCGATCTGCTGTTATAATATAGTTACTAATATCAACTTTTATCGCTTATTATTTTTAGGTTCTAATAAGATATGTTATGTGAGGTCAATATAAAAAAAATCACTAAATGAAGCTGCCTTTAATATGTACATTATTTACTCATCAATCTTGTTGTTGACGTCAACCTTAAGTGGCGTTTCATGTCACAATATTCGCCGGGGGGAAATATTTTAGACTTCGGCTAAACTTCTGTGCTACGGTGTGTTTAGATTATGAATATGTTTCGTTTCATTTTCGATGGTCTTGAGGGTTAGTAAACCTAATTACTGAGCTGGGATTGTGAATTTGTTTCCACCTGAGACATGTAGCGGTTGGTAGAGCATAACTAAATATACCGTATCTGGGTGTAAAAAAAGTACTTATATGAGTATGTATTTATATGTTTATATGTATGTATGTGGCGTTCGTTTTGTATCGTGCGTCGTGAAGGAGCTAAAATTGTGACGTGTTCCGCATTTTTAGTGTGGGTGTGTACCTACTGTCTCGAGTGCTTCGGCCCTTTCACATTGCCAAACTGTCAATAAAGTATACACAAAGAGGCGAAATTCTTACCCTCGTCAAAAAAGGACCTCTGCTCGAACTTGTACCTACGTAGCTACGTGGGATGAGCTTGCGGCGTGTGTTTCTTTATGAGGAATTTTTTTTTGGAAAAACAAGAAAAAGGAATTCAGGAAAATATTTGTGTTAGTTTGTTATTTTTACTTTCTGTTCCATTTTTATCTCGGGCTTATATCACCGTTATCTTAATAATGTATGTCGTGAAGTTAGTTTAGAGAAAAGTTTCATTATCAAGATGGACATTTCTACGCGGTTTGTTCATATAGTAGGTACCTTGTCATTGTTGTTCACAGTCAGCAATTAGTTAAAGGGGTATTAGTTCGTTCGGGTTGCTAGGGTACATTCTGCAATTAATTCAATACAGAATTTTAATTAAATATATTATAACCAACAATTATAGGCGCTCTAGTCGCCCCCTGAACACGCGGTGTGTCGACTTGAAGTAGATACCGAAAACCGCTGGAAAGGTCCAGGTCTGGCAGAATAGGGCCTATTAGTGGAGCATTATGTCCAACAGTAGTCTTCTATAGACTAATAAATGATACAAAAACCATTATGTTAAATAGTATAGAATCTTTCTAGTCAACGAACAAACCATGTACCTACATATTGCTGGAGCAAAGTGTACTTGCGGCGAGTTTAATAAATTCGCGACATACCGAAATTAATAATACCGCCAACCGCTCACTTATCTGTAGTTCAGTATAAACAAACCCGGTTTATCTCGCTATCGGTATTGATATGCCGAATAATAAGCTCTTTGATAACCTTATCACCGGCCGCCTCGGCTTATTACATAAAACTGAAATCACCCATATGACGCAAGGTTTAATATAAATGTATAGAGAAACATATATCGAACCCATGGCGTCGTACGTATGTTGGCATATTAATCCAATCTAAGGAAGAACTGTTAGAAATAAGTCTTTCTAGTTGCTTGTCAGTGAAGTATGTTTCGAGGAAAAATGGACTGCAATGCGATCAGTATATGAGTATCAGACAAGTTGTAAATATTTTGCCATCATCGATGTAACCTTTTAATAAATCGTACTCTTAATGGCTCCACGTTGCTCTAAAGAACCTCACGACAATTCATCTAGCGATTTTGGTGGCTACCTTTTGATGTTGCCAGGCACGACTTCTTCTAAAGCAATTGGAGTGGAAGTGCGTGGTCTTAAGTCTCAATCCAGTTACTTCCCTTCATAGCAGCGATTTTTTGTTATTGATGGCCATCGAAACAAATATAATCATAGCCAAGTGATTTTGTCCATATTGGTCACGAATCTACCTATCGTGCTTAATTCAGTACGTACTTACTTGTAACTTAGTTATTCTATCGTGTTGGCGTTACAAAAACATCACGCGTTCGTGAGAATACACTCACTGACACACACACTGACACACATATACCTACTTATACACTAAAGAACACGATTGTTAAAACAAAAACTATTATGTTCTAGTGGCGGATTTTAGCGAAGTTTACCAATTTAGTAGAACGAGCTTTTGCTACACATTCAAATTTCGTTCGGCACTATTTATCTCGCTCGCTCATAGCGCTCGCTCGCTCGCTCGCTTCAATGATATCCGCGAGGGCGTTGACTCCCGGGCATCGGGGCTCGAGTAACATCATTGAATCGTCCCGCGCGATCGATACCCGGACTGTCCCACCCGATACTTATTTAACTGAAGGTGACTCTCTCACTCCCTCTCTGTGCACGGTTCAAAATGCACCAATTGTAGCCCTATTGTACAAATAAACCCAGCAAAATAGTTATTTATTTAGTTCATTAAGTTATGAATAGTAACAATCTTAGGTATTTAGGGATTATTTCTTTTTCTTTAGAATGTTTTATCTCCTCCTGCTATTACACGCAGGATGCTATTGATTGTAAGGCTAGCACTGATCATATTTGGTTTTAACTTTAAGCCCTTACTTACACTTGTGGTTACTTCGTGGTGCTATAAAAACTGCATCCATAGTTAAAAGCTGATGAGAGCTACTGCTACGAAACCGGAGAAAGTTGGCAGAGTCACATTTACGATTATTCAGCAATTGCGTGATATTAAATTACCACTTGGCCAGCATGGCAGATTATGGTCTTAACCCTTTCAATATGAGAGAAGACCCATATTCCAACGATGGGGTGTCAAATGGCTCGATTATTATTATTATAAATTATCTTTTAGGTAAGAAATCTTGATAGTTTTCTTATTAGATTGTCTTATCATAATAAACACTTGATTGAAATCGTTAAGCAATCGAATATGTGATTTATTGTTAGGTATAATATCCTGTAGTGGTATTAATTACGTATCTGTGGTACAGATTTTTAATATGTAATTAGGGCGGAAAAATCAAAGTTTATTTTTTCTCCTACATTACAATTTTTGATTGTTTATGAATAATAATTGTTTATAATCGTTTTTAACTGCCATTATTGTTAAACAAAAACGGTAAGACGAACAACCAATAACTTCCGTTCATTTGTGTTCTGTTCTTTTCTTGGTTTTCGGACGCAATTCACCACGCTTCTGTCATAGCGATACATTCGATCTTGTAAATAATGAGTACACTTCGAATACATACAGCGGGACATAAATTCAAATATTTTTATATACGATCGGTTGGGTAACATCAATCGATCGATAAGTACCTCACCTCTTATGTTTAATGTAAACGCCACAGACCCAGAGGTGACACTATCCTTCAAGTGTTCCCAAGCACTGAATGCCTAAATAAACATTGACGTCATATTATCACATACTTTACATGTTTTCATGCAGCCTTACTTTGAAATGTTTTTTTTCCTGTTTTCGTCCTGGGTTTAATACATTCGTTGACGCAATTTGATATTTTTTATAATCCATTTAAATGTTTACGCTTACTAATATTTGTTCACTTGTAAAGTCCACAATTGTATAATAAAGCGTTTTTGAAACGCATGACATTGTAATGGATTTGCCTATCTTCTCTCTTCCACTGGTCCAATACACCAGTGGCTATCAGAGTGCAGCATGCTCAGCTCTGTGCATCGTTATTTACATTGACTCCAACGTCTTGGTGTGTATGTGTGTGTGTGTGGGTGTGCTTCCTCTCAATGGGCCGGCGTGGTGCCGCGACGCGGGAGGGGGCAGGGCAGCCGGGCGCGACCGACCTTGGCCGTGACTCCCCGGCTCACCCCGCGGCTCCACGCATCGGGCCCAAATTGATTTTCACCGCCCCTCCATTCTCTACCCGGGGCTGCGGGCGCTGCGTGCGGAGAGTATATTTTTGCGCATCACCTCTCGCCCGTGTCCCGCACGCCGTCTCCACCCGCCCCACCCGAATATGCGAACGTGCGTTAATGGCGGCCTGTTCTCAAATCTGGAATACCGCGATTACTTTATTTTTCACAGTATTTTTAGTCTCGGTCGGTTCGGCTTATTCCGTTCCAGACTGAGACGACGTGACATAGGGCCGATATTCGTATCGTGTTTCATATTCACGTCGCTCTTATCATTCGTTGAGATTAGATTTCGAATGAGTAATTTGACGTATTTATCATGGCGAATTTCGTTCCGAATGATTTCAACATTTCTTGATCTATTTTTGAATCATATTTCCGATGATTTTCTAAAAATTTTAGGGAACACAACTATTTGAGATTTTGGCTCCAGAAAAGTTTGTTAGTTCGTTAGTTAGTTCCACGGTAGTCTAATTAGATTACTATTATTAAGGGATGACTATTTGGCGTCCCCATATAACTCTTTCACTATAAAATATGCAACACCGACTTACTTTATAAGTTTTATTTATACAAGGTTTTAATATATCCGAGGCCGGTATCATTGTTAGCTATACGGGCTACATTTGTTCTATCTTCCTATAATAAAATCAATAACGTATTTATTACCCCATTCTAGTCCAATTTCTCTCATTTCCAATACAATGTATCTTTTCACCGCCTATTCCATCGTGGGACGTAAACGTAACCGATGAAACATCGGAGCCTACCCTTTCGGCGATTACAGTGCAATTTTTAAGATGTTTGACACGTGGTTCTAGCTTACATAACTTTTCAACAGAATTTCTAGTATGTGACCGACGGAACATACATAATATGTATTTGCATACAGTATATAAGCAAGTTATGAACAATTTTGCACGTTCATTTTTAACAGATCACCTTGTGTTCGCTTGGCACGTACGAGCGCGGGATCATTTTTCATTCATGAGACCCGGCACTCTATGTATGTGCGTCGGGTCGGTATTGGCTGTCCATCAGCACCGCGCTATTTTAGTGCGAGCCACCTCGAAGTCGCATCTTTGCAGAATTTTTATCTGTATCCTGTAATCGTTCCCGAGCTTCAGCTCTGTGACCTTGAAATGAGACTGTTTGAAATATTAGTGTAAACTATCTTAATGTTTGTTCAGTTGTCAGTCCGATTTGGTTATATACCTTACGTAGGTACTTCAGAGTTACTGCATGTTATGGTGTAGTTTTTTATTGCTACCCTGTCGCGTTGTGTAATGGCCATGTCAATAATTGTTTTAAAGCGACTTTTTCAATTTAAATTCAAATTCGGCGTAAATGTAATTATATGTACAGTAGGAGTAAGATATAAAGGTGATTAATATAAAAAAGACGACCACGATGATACTTGTGTTGCATTCATAAATTGCCATCTCATTCACGTCGGAATAGCTATTGTCCTCGTTAAAGGTTTTTATTTCTGTATGGAAACTGATCGTTTCTTTTTTAATATATCGGATGTACGGCTAAATTCAGAATAGTACCCATATAATTTCAAACACATACATATGTATCAATTCGCTGTGTTACATTATACGCATTACAAATATCTGAAATGTCAGCTATAACACATATTAATTGCCATTTGCTCTGGAAATTAATTAGTAATTCGGATTACTTCGGATACTCCTGTACATTTGTTTACATTTGCACGTCCATTACTTTGTAATTAATTAATGTTGTTGATGGCATATAGTGTATACTATGCACTGTACAAACTCCTTATAGACCGCTTGGATCACAACCAAAACTGAATGCTTCATATGACCGTTATAATTATCGCCGTCATAGATATGAATAATAGCTTAATATGTATCTACTCCATCAGTGTTTCGAAGCGCATATAGTCGTGACCCGGTGGCAGATTGAAAACGATCC
The DNA here is from genome assembly GCA_018244795.1 of Parelbella ahira ahira. NCBI lineage: Eukaryota > Metazoa > Arthropoda > Insecta > Lepidoptera > Hesperiidae > Parelbella > Parelbella ahira. Next base: position 5,842 of record DWME01004168.1, read on the forward strand.
GTCAAGTTAAGTAACGACGCCAGGCGCGACCGGGCGGCTTTTCGACATGTGAACGGTAATCGACCAATTTTACTCAGCTCTTCCGTGCTTTAGAAAGGACACGAGAAACGTCGAGGAATCTACAATAGGTCACAGGTGTCGCCGTTTTATTGGGTCGTTCTGTTACGTGAGATCTCTTGACACAGGTGGTGATATTTCACCCTTTCGTTAGACATTGCAACTTATGTTTGACAAATGCAAATTTGTAAGTAAAAGGTAATGAAAAAAACAGTAACATCACGCCTGTAATCCCTGAAAGGGGAGGCTGAAGAGTGTAGTACATTATCACGTCTCACCAGTTACGTTTTACGTTCCAGGGAGTAGGTGATGAGCCTATTGCCATACATCGGGAATAGCCACACACATAGAAGATAGTTATCTGTGCAAACGTGGGTAGTTATAAATATTTTTAGACACGGTCCATTTAAAGTCTTTGAAATTTTTACTGATTGGAGATTTTGTTTACAGTTAAATATCATGAAAAATCATAACTATTGAATTACATGTTGTCATATTTTAATGCGATTTTAATTAACTACTGCAGCGTTTAAAAGGTTAACGACAATGAAATTAACGATTTCTTAATTATCTGACAACTTTATAGAATTATTGTTGGTTCTTAAAAATGTTGTGTTGTTTGTGACCCATATTAAATTATATACTGGATGTCCTGTGTTGTGACTCCAGTAATATGAGGTGACTTAATAATTAAATTACAATTAAATAGGGAATAATAAACAACCATACATATATACAAATAAATATTTGCTTATATAGAAATTCGTTCTTACAACCAGACACGGAACAGACACTTTTCGTTACACAAATACATATTTGTCACGAGAGAAAATCGAACGAGCTAACGCCGGCACAACAGTCGAATCAATCAACCACTATACCAGCAGGCCAGTCGATTTAATTGCGCATCTGAAATGCGCCATGTAGGTACATACCTGCGTAATCGTACGTCGTTTATATAACTCAAATGAAGTTTACGACGCTCAATTGTGTTATTCGTTTTGCATCGATTGTGTTCGCGGAGCAAATCGAATTTTTAGTATTTTACAACTGTTTTTAATATGAATAGCATATTTACGACGTAGTTATTATATTCGTATTTTATACCCGTAAATTTGCCTATTATAAGGGATATTAAGATTTAGTTTTTGTATTACTAGTAAGTTTGCTATTTTCAAAAAATCCATAAATAAAGGCTAGGAAAATAAATAAATTTGCTTTATATTTTAGAGTTCAATACAATGTCTGCGTTCTTGTCACAGTCGGCTTAGTTTTGGGAATTTTTTGAAAATTGATATTGCCCAAGATTATAATGATGTAATGTATCAAGATGCGATGTCTGCTAGCATATTATATTACCTGTAATACTGCAAAACGTTTGCGAATTACTAGTAACAGTTTGACCTGCTAACCTAACACATGACTTCGCTGCAACGAGGGAACGCTGAAAACTAAAGCAACGAGTAATTTCTATTAATATATAAGTATTTTTATATCGACAAAACTTTCCGCACATAGCCGTTTGAGTATATGCCACTTGTGTTGATACATGTTACCTACTCGTACGGCAACGTAAGGTCGACTTGAGATTGTGCAATATTAACTCTCTGCTATATTATTTCTGTGTGCAGTATAAAAATAAACAAGGCACCGCCGTATAAGCTAGCGTTTCCCGACTTGACCCACATTTTTCTCTTTCTCTTTCTTCCGCTCTCTAGATCTCTCGTTTTTTTTTTGTTTAATTGAAACAATTCAAAAGTATAAAATGGTTTATATTTTACGTACGTGATAAATTATACTACGATCCGCGGCTGGCAGTCAGTTAAATGTTTTCCGTTTGTAAATATTCGTACACCCAATTTATTGCGGCTAATGGCACTCGGTGTTAATAAGGTTTTGTTCTTTGAAGGGCGTTGTTAACAAACTGCAGGTGATTTTGTTAGTGTGTACGTACTAAGACCTGTTTATAAGCGCTTTCGTGTTTGCATTTGTTCTTTGAGTGCCGCTTACGAACTGGACGTTGGGCTCCCTATGTTTAATGGGCTTTACTGCAGTTAATAATGGATTAGCTGACTAGACTGTCATACTTACTTGTTCTTCTACTTAGAAGCTTTATCTTCGCGCTTCGCTTGGGTAGTTGTGGTATAGGTATATACAAAGAACGGTATTCGTTCCTATTTAGTTCTGATTAGTCTCATATTGAGCTTAGGTTCAGTATGAGTTTTAACTCATGTTTGCGGATTCTCCATCATCATCAGCAACAACAACCTTCTAATAGCTCCAGTGTTGGATACGGCTATCCTTTCAGAATGAGAAAGGTTAAGGCTTTGTAGTTTGCCATTATGGCTAGGTGCTGCTTGCCAGACTTCAGGAGCTTGAGAGCACATTATGGAAAACACTAGGATACGCAGATATTGTCACGGAGTTTTCCTTTATGTTTACAACGAATTATATTTAATATTCAAAGCGTAATTTACTTTTCGTAAAGAATGAGGCGGGGGCCGTTTTGGAATTAAAAAATATTAGAATGAGAGAACAAAGTCTGAATCACAGAGTTATCACTGCTTTTATATTTGTTGTGATCACTTAACATCCAATGATCCGTATACCTATTTGCTATTATATAAGATATAAAAGAAACAGGTTGTGTTGTTTATAAATAATCGGCTAACTAACCTAATTTTGTAGCTAAAAAGCGTCACGGTCGTAAAACGAAATACAAGCCAATCGCGAGCCCATTAAAGTCACATAAACCATTGTAAATGTCTCACAAACGGCTCCCATAATTTCACCCAACTCTTTCCATAATACTGTGTGTTTTCTAAAGCAAAAACCGTCACGCGATCGGCTAAGATTTCAAATGTATGAAAATCCGGAATCGTGTGTCGTGTCGCGTTGTATAGAGGTTGTGGGGTTATATTAATGTGGCTCTAATGAAGGGTGATGATTTAACGATCCGAAATTCGAAACATAATTGCAGATTCTCGAAAGTTCTTATTTACATTGGACGATTTCGACACCGTGTTGGCTCTTATTCTGCGAATCGATATGTATGCATATGAACAGCGTTCAGAGAAGATCGATGTATGTGCATTTATTCAATTGAATACTAAGTATAGCAAGATCTTGATTCCCCATAATAACGAGTGGGAAAAAAAATTAAGAACGAATGTCGCCCAAAAAAATAGCCTCAATGGAAAGAAAATTTGAGTTATATATTATATGCAGATATGTAAAGAGTACCGAAATTACACCAGCTCTTGAATACTCCACATGTCGGCAACGGGCACCTGCATGCGATATTCGTCCCGAAATAGACGGAACCACCTCCGCGGAGGCCGAGAGTGGATTGTACACTATTAATAGAAGAACGCCTCGTCTTGTGTTCACGAGTGCTCTTCGTTCAGGGGTGCACGTTATCTGCTGCGCGTTACGTTACTTCGCTTATGTGTGGTACTTGGATTCTATATCCAATTCAATTGTACTTATTTACACTTGCCTTTATATTGTCTGATTAGTGGATAGAAAAGTTTTTCGTTCCGTCAACCTTTGAACTGACTGGCAGGTTGGACATAACACGACGATTTAAGGAATAAAATTAAACATTAAGAGAATTACTGAAATTTAAAAAAAAATGGAAACATTATTTTAAGAGCAAGGCATTGTTTCCGATCGAACGTGCTTTTGATGATAATAAATATTTGACCAATTAATTGCCCTGTTAACCCGTTTCCGAACAAAAGTATACTACGTTTTAATTGTAATAAAAGTGACGGACAGAGGGAAACCAATTTTTTAAACTTGATCATCGCTAGCCCTATTGCCTACATTACTATACTTTTTCACTTGTGCATGAAAAGGTCGGTACTTTGTGTATACGAGTAAAATGGTATCTACTTCCTCGTTACTTGGAAATTTAGACACACTTATTAACGAAATGGAATTTGGAACATCTATCGACGAATAGTATACCGATTTTTCTTGAATTTACAATTTTTCTTGAATTTCCATAAGCAGGAAACGCCAGTGAATAGCGACATTAGAATTATTGCATAGCAATGTGGCCTTCTAATGCATACTTTTGCATAATACGAGTACGTAAATATCTTGTTAGCATTCTGTAACGAGGTGTTTCGCCTTGCCCAGTAAGTCATCGAGGCGACGGGCGAATTTTTTTCCCAGAATTGTTACGCGTGGAATTCTTGGCCGCCGGTGTATAATATGTCGTCGGTGCAAAAAGTGTTAGTCATTTATAATGGCTTTAATCACACCGTGTAACTAAGTGTGCATACTATATTTGTTTATTGTTACAGAATTATACACGGTTCGATTTTAATAGTGATTTTTTGGCGGCGCCGTTAGCACCTAATGTTTGGAGAATAGAATGTTCGATACTTTTGATAATCATTTAAATTATTAATATTCACCTCTTTCCTTTCCCGTTAGGATCAGTTGTTAGCATTATATTATATTATATACACTATAACATTTAGTTTTAATTCAGTGTTAATGTTCTTCCCGGTCGGACTCGAATGTTGGCCATCATCACGCTTTATCGGAGCCTTGCTCGGCCGGGCTTGAAACCGGTTGCACCGAAGCTGTTGGTTACCAGAAAACGCAGAACTTTACCGTAGTACCGCTAAACTGGTAACTGATATGGCATCGAGAGACCTGACTTCGGTGGTCTCGTCAATATCTCCTCCAGGCCGGGGCCGCTCGGCTCGACACGCAGATGCGTGTGCGCTCTTGGTGCGGGACGGTTGAAGTTTAAATCTCAACGTGCCCTTATGTCGGAGTGTGGGAAGATCCCGCATTCGTTCTCGTACAATTTTAACTGCACTTAAACGATTTCACCTTGAATTTTTTTACGGCATTGATTGCTTGACGTCGTCGTTACATCGCTTGTCGTATGTAATATTCGCAATGTTGGACGGCAGCTTGTTTATATGAAATCATAAGTGACCAGGTCTGTCACATGTTATTTCGCAGTCGAGTTTGACCTTTGTATTTGTTGCTGTCGTTTCGTTCCGGCGGTCGATAGGTGTTATCGACGACGCAACCTTCGGCATCTATTCGCAGTTTCCAACGGCCGGTGACGCGTCACCGCCGGCGCTGCGCCAGCCTGCCGATTGACGGACCTTGTCGTTTTCAATAGAAAGTAGTCTAAACGCTTTATATTACACATTGTCTTTTGATTCATCTATTTAAATAGCTATTATTGTCTATGTACATTATTGAAGATCTGATAAATTTATTTCTGTTATTGGTTTGTAATTACAAATAACGCAACGGTTGAAACAAAATTCGGCAAAATACGCCGGCGTGGTGTAATGTCGTTTAGTTGATAAAGTTAATTATTTTAGAATGTTAACCTGCGAAATTTGTGACGTACCTACACGAGTAGGTAAATGTGGCATCTCAGTGTACGTGAACGATTTTTACAGTGAGCCTGTTTGTTATTTCGTTTTTAAACTCAAGGTGGTCTTGTTATTCGCGGCTGCATTCTACACTGCTATTATTTTATTTCCGTCTGTCTATTTTCGACCGCTTAGAGGGTAGGCACGTCGCGCGCGCGCTATCTTGTTTCTGTACCGGACCGAAACTTGTTTTTTGTATACAGTATGTTTGTATATATGTATGTGCGTATGTATTTCGCACAGAGACAACGGTACTCCAATCCGTGAGCAAGCGCTTGTCAGTCAAAATTAAATTTTCGTCCCCATCGGTAATCGAACTCTTGACTCTATTTCCGTTAGTTGCAAAACTTACATGTATAGACGTACCTTTACATATGTGTATATTCCTTTTAGAATATATGTAGGTACTAAGTCAAAATGGTTAACACGACTGTTATGTTATAGAACAATAAAACGTTTCTCGAACTAATATCTATATTTAAGCGGTCGCTGAACCTTAACAATAATTTATTACAATATTATTGCCTATGTAGTTTACGTACACACTACTTACGTTCCCTGGCGTCGTATTAAGCTTACTTCAATTCGTATTTTATTAACATCGTACATACTTGACTTCATAGGTATTAACTTAAAGTTTTACTTGCTTCGTTTTGTCCAGTGATTGCAAGTGCAACTTCTGACCAAGAGGTCCTCTTTTCGATACCCGGATCGGGCAAAGTATTAATTGTTTTTTATTAATTTGAAATACCCAGTAGTGGCAATGAGTCTAGATTTGTGCTGTGTCCTATCGTGTTGTCGGATGTGGTTTTATCGTCACAGAGTCATCCCCTTATTCCAATGTGGAACGTATAACTGAGGAAGCTTTGAGCGTACTACACAGCCCTGCCTAATTCGTTAGGAAAATAGAAACTTAATTGTTATATATTTCAATTTATGAAAACACTATATCGCTGCCATACTCCTGCGTACATAGATATGTTTCTCTGTTGTCTCGTTCCTAAAGCAACCGCCGATAATGAACGTGGTGGTCCGAGTACAACACTCATATAAGTATTAATGCCTGCATGTGAGTTCGACAGTAGCATTAGTAACGCTGCGTTGTTTTGACGATAACGCCCGCGGGGCCCTGACACGCCGTTTGCACGGTAAACATGTACATATAACGTGATACGCGTAGATACATGTGCTGTGTTAAGTCTCTGAAATATGCGTGCATGTATACAGATAAAGATGAATGTAGAGCTCGGCAGGTCTGTCAGGATGTAGGTGGTTGGCATTCGGTGCTCTTGCCTAACCAGTAAGATAGCTGACGTGATAGTAAAATAATAATAATAATATTCCCACCGTATGTTGCCATATTTATCAATAGAAAGCTCGCTGCCATAGAGTATATAACAATAAACAGCTCTGTTGTGAATTGAGACGTTTTCTGTATATTATGTTTGTTTGTATGTACGTTATATGTACCTATATCTGATTAGGTTATAATACGGATATGGTACAGTTATAAATTACAGTCCAGTTCCTGTCTATCTTGAATTGCCTTTGATTGAAGCAGAAGATGAAGGGTATCCATGTAAGTTGCGATATGGTCAGTACTTTAATTCTCTGTTAAAATATAACAGAAATGTTTTTTTAACTTTCATGTATTACACTAGATGTGAAAAAACAATTATTGTCACAAATAAATCTAACCATACAAGTACCCTAATGCAAAAATAAAACTATGTAAAATAAGCAAAAATCGTGTTAAAATTAAATCAACAGTTTATATTTTGATTTGTCTCAATTGACCATGTTTAAATCAAATGCTATTTCTGTATATCCCCATGGTCCCAATGTTCAGTGCGAGTGAAATAGAATTATTAATATTAACATAGTCCATCAATCACGCGACGGTCCGTATATTGTTGTGTTATCATCTGTGCTATTGTGATTTACGTTCAAAATATTTGAATTTCAAATGTCTGCTCCACTACAATGCCCAATATCCGATCATATTTATTTGAACGTAGCTGAATAAGAATGTAATGTAGTGGGGTTTACACGTAATTCATATATAACAATGTATTTTGTAATTGTACCGATAGATTTATCAGTCCATATCAAACATATTTTCTTTGGACATTTCCAGAGGAGTGTTTGATATGGTAACTAGTTAGATGATAAGCATACGACGTTCTTTAATATTTTTTATGTGTTCTGGGTCAACACAACGACACAAAAAACACTTTTGTTCTTCACACGAGTTTTTCTCCGTACTGGGAATCGAATCCGAAAACTCCGACTTAGCGGGAACTAAAGTCTGTAACTATACGGTCACTGAACTAACGGACTCAAACATATTTATATACTGAGCATGTAATAAGCTAATTAATTATAACGCACCGTAAACAGGGTGTTTACGACACAATTTGTGGTGATGACATGTTATTTTCGGCCTTCCAGACGGCCAGCGCTTCGTTTACCGCTGGATTATGTTGTGTACTCCTTACCTACGTGTCTTTTGAGAGTACATATAATTAGCCTTTATTACAGTGAAAGAATCACCATGAGGAAACTTACGAATTAGAACTGGTCTGTGGCCATAGTGTAGATAGCTTGTTCTTCTGTCTCTAAGATATTGTCTATCAGAAACGTTTGTATGGATTCATCTTGATTGTCACATGTGTTTATAAATCGACCACTAATTGCCTAAAACACTTATTGTCTTGCTTTACTTCCACTACAACTCAGGAAGACTATAAGTGCGCTCCCTTTACTTGTTTTATTTTTGAGACGTATTTTTGATATAGAATAAAAGATCTAGTGGCTGTCCCATGATGTATAATTAACGTATATATTTACTTAAGGTATAATAAGTACATCTCGTATAAACAGTACGCGTCATTCTCACGTTATACCAGATATTTGTGCGTTGACACGGCGTGGCGTGTACGACTGATGTTTTGTGTACTGTGCGATAAAAGCGACATATTGGGTTGCGAAGTTTATGAAACGTGTGACTAATGTGTTAAGATTGTTAAGAACTGAGCGTAGGTATAAAAAAGTTCTCTTTTTGTCAATTAAAAATAAATAATTGATTTAAATATTAACTTACTGTATGTGGATAGACTGTGTATTGATTGTTATATGATAAGTTAACCGAGCTTGAGACGTCTACAAAAGTGACTAATTGTAGACATATGCAAAGGAGCTCGCCAAGTTTTATGACTCACGACGCGTCTAGTGTTCAAACGTGACGCGTGTTTAGGACTGTGTTGTGTGCTATGAAAACAAAAATATAGGTACGCACGCGCTAATTGCGCTTACCTCTGTTGCTAACTAGTTGTGCTTACTGGTGTGTTCTGTTCTGTGGCTAATACAACTTCTTGTGTAGGGGGGTTTATCTATATATTAGTAAAAATATTATTATTTAAAATAAATCTCTTTGTTTCGTGTTTAAGATTATTGTGGATATCGATTAGTATGACATCTAGCGTGGTTAATGTTTATTTAGAGATAGAACGCAGAAAGATAAAATTGGTAGATAACACATCTATATAACACATTTAATTAAATTAAATAAAAACTAATTATCTTTATACCGCCAATGTCAGACACAATAGACTTTGGTCAAGGTTTAGTTTGACACGTGGACTTTAATAATGTTCAAAGTTAAAATTTAATCAATTACAGTCGATTTCACTTCAGTCGCTGTAACTAATGTAACGCACACAATATTAAAATGTTTTTGCTATATTTTACACACTCATATACTTTATTACTTTTTTTGTACTCATTAAAAGTAGGTGCATTCTTAACCGCAAATCTTTCGCCGATAAAGCATGGTGATATCGTTGTGTGTGTGTTATCAGATATCATAACTAAACACGCGTTGTGTTGTGGTTTCCTTGTCAGATTTCCCCACAGTAATGTCCCATTTCAATATAAACAACAATTACATTTCTTATACTCATATACGAGTATATATGTACAATGTACATACATATATGCGTTCTATCATTAACTGTGCTAGTTAAAGAAACCGTTAGTTGCGTATTTTTCATCGAATCGGCAAAACGAATAATTAAATGCCGTTAAAATTGCACATTTATCGTTTACAGCAAGCGGGAATATTTTCTTATTTTTTTGCAAATTTTTCGTTTGTTCTCCGTTTGTCTCTCCCCGGGCTGTGGGCTCAGTCGTTGTTGTCGTCTTATTACTTACGTATTCAAGCGCTGTCTGTGGTGTAGTCATAAAGGGGTTCGCAGAAGCCCGTCGACGCGGTGTGATCGATTGACGTGTGCCGTGCGCCGGCGGCCTTGTTCGTTGACGTCGTGAACGTGTGATAAGTTCAAGGTCTGCGTTACCAGGTCCGATTATACGTCCGTATTATGTTCGGCTCGGCCTCTGCTCATTGTGATCGCAACAGCAAGCCTGGAGGCTGTGTGGCAAAACGTAATTATCAAACGATTCAGAGCGTTGCATTTCAGAATATATATTTTCGTAAAAAATGTAAATTATATTATATTGGTTCCGTAAACTTAATAATCTAGAATCTAGATGCATCTATGTTGTTAGGTATGCAGGGTATACAGAACAATTTTCTCAATCTGCACAATATATTATTCATTCATATAGGGATAAATATTGAATAAAATGTGTATGACGGAGGGAAACAGTTGTATGTGAGCACGGAGTTGGGGCGATAGCGACGTACTTTGTGAGTACATATTTTGAAAAAAAGATCTCACACAAATCAAGATTAGGTTCTAAAACATACTAGTCATATTAAACCTACACTTCAGGGATACTAAAGGGAGGCGTTGGGTGGCGTATATCTTGCTGTGGACTTGTGAATTTGCACAATGTTCGTTAATCGATACAATTTTATGTAAGTTTTTACACAATTTAACTTTTGTACAATTGGGCTTTCTTTCATTTCTATGAACTGACATGACTCAATTCATAGAAATGGTGTTCGTACACCATTAGGTCAAAGGTGAGTTGGTACATTATGTGAAGCCAAAGTGTATTGTATACTAGTATAGTATAGTATAGTATAGTATAGTATAGTATAGTATAGTGTAGTATGGTGTAGTATAGTATAATATAGTGGTAGTGGTAAGTGGTATGTGGTATTCATTTGTGTATGACTAATCCGTGAGAATCAAAATGATTTTATTATAGTACGCTTATCAAAATTTTATTACGTCTATAATTTTAGCTTATTTGCTGTTCAGTTTTTGATATTTGGTAGTGCTCAGGTGACTACATACGATGAAAAAGTACAACTTCCAACCACGAACAGTGAAACATGTATTGTCACTGCTGACGACTGTGCTGGAAGGCCGCGTGTTTACGTTGCTGTCTACGCGTCGTGGCCATGCAATGATTACCTTTTTTTTTTTTTTGTTTACGGGGGGGAAACCTTCAAAAGGTGCCCGATATCATGGGAGTGATACCGGGTTAT
>DWME01004169.1:0-16773 GCA_018244795.1 Parelbella ahira ahira
AATTTTTTTATGCGCGCCAAAACGATGTATACGATAAGAATCTTACGAGAATTGAGTCAAGGTTTGTGTGACTTAAATTTATGACCCGTCTAGATGAAACTCTTGAAGGAAGGCCCACGACGTATTTCATATGTAACAAATATTTATGGTGTTTGTTTGTAAGAACTGTGGGATATATGTCTATTAGTTTATGTAAAGTGTTTTCTTTTAGCGGGATGTTGACTTAACAGCTATGGCGCCCTAAGCGTCTCGCTATGTGGTCTTCCGAGGCTGACCTATTTTCTAATAAGGCCGCTTAAGATCTAGGTTTTGACCTTACGTCTTAGCGCCATAAACAATGGGGACATTGCAGTCGTAAATATGTTTATGAAATCAACATTAAATAAAAGCGATTTTGTAATGTTCTAGAATTTCGGCATGCTGTGCCGAAATCAACTAATCATATTTTTAGGAATAATATCTTTGCTGAGAAAAAAATCATTCAAATTAAATTTCCATTTATGCGTCTTCTGCTGATAGTAGGTAATCTTTTCTAGGAACACTAATAATTAATAATAATATATTAAGCAAGCAATATTAAATTCGTAAATTGAAACATTGGACAAAAATGTTTGAAGGTTTCTTATGATGGACCAGAAAAAATGGATAATAGGGGCACACCACGAGATGCAGTGACGTCAACCCAAGAAAACTTATACTAAATATTCACGCGGCATACGTCATACTAATTCTGTGGCCTATAAATTTTTGGGGCGCATTTTGAAACCTCTTTATTCCGCCAAATATCAATTATAAATTTGGATGAAAATAAATTAATTATAAAATTATCAATTGTATCTTTTGTCATGGAATGTTCATTGTTATATTCTTTTATCTCATTATCTGGCTATCGGCGTGCTCTGCCTACCCCGGAGATGGCCTGGTGTTAATATATAATAAGAAGTATTATTTTGGAACGTGGTATGTTTTTCAGTTGCAAAGGAATTCACATGATGACTCACTGTCTGTTCCTTCGCAACGAAATGAAGCAGTATTTTACGTATTTGATGACAAACATTATTTGCTTTAACTGTAAAGAAAAACATCGTTAAGACACCTATATGTTTTACATTTTCTCTGTTATATTCTTTATGTAACGCTAGGGAGAGGAGAGTAGAACACTCCCACTTTTCACCAGTTATGTTTACGTCCCACAGTGGAATAGGCGGTGAGCGCATTGCCATATCCAAAAATCCAGACTCCAAACCACCACTGGAAATTTCTACTAGAAAATCCAAATTAGAAAAACCCAATACATTATAATATATGTATGTAAGTAATCTTCATAACCGCGCATGAGGTACGTTTGTAAATTAAAAGACTCCTTCCAAATAACCGACTCGCAGAACAGAGCGGATTTTCTTCGTATTTAAAATAGACCCTTAAACTATTTCAATAAAGTCTATTTTTACACATGAATTAGTTTATGGCAACTGAATGTTCAAGCGTCGCCACAAAACAAATGAAATATAAAAATAGACTTTAGTGAAACGTGCTAAAGTTCTATTTTAAATGCGATCAAAATACGCGTCGGTCTATCTGAAAGGACCCTTGGCAATGATCAATGTCATTTTGAGAGGTGATCCGTGTCCAATACTAGACAATTAAAAGTGTCGAGGATGACTTTCGTAGCCTATTTTGATAGTAATATGTCACTGCAAAGACACTGTGACTTAAGCCATGCAATAAAAAATACTTATGCATCGTAGCGCAGTAAATTGTTCGGGTAATTGATTAAAATGTACTTGCGACTTAATTCACTGTAATTTGTTGTACATAATGTAATTTAATAACTAAATTAATATAGTGAATTAACAACGTAATGTTTCGTTTAATATTTCCACTTTTGGGTGCTGGTCTTCCTAATGGATATTACAGGGAAATGTATGATGTGCGGGCTTCCTCGCGATGTTTTCCCTTACCGTTATTGCTTATAATATTTAATCTTAAGAGCACACAGTTTTGTGTAGAAGTAGCTGCGCATCAAGATTTGAACCCAGAACCCCGCAGTGGGAAACTGAATTCTAAACCACTAGCGCGTTACTACTGGACATTATATGATCGCGACAGGTCCCTTACAGAGTAGACAGAACGCGCCAAGAACAAATATATGTATCTTATCCTTACAGGCCCGCTGTTACTCGTTTCTACAGTATGTACATATAGCTCATTTGCGACTAAAATGTAAATCTCAGAAACACTATTATATGACTTGTAGACTACTCTATTCTGAACACTTTTCTGAAAGACAGTGTTTTTAAGACACCTATTTCACTCTAGTCGCATATGAGCAATATACCTACTCTATAGTAGAGTTACAATGTATTTCGAATGTAACTTAATGTACCTGAAAATAACTTGCTATCAATTATCTAGGTGACGCATCGTCTGCTAAGTTTTATATTCCATGTTGCGTTACTTGTGGCCAGTTAGCACGGTAAACGTTGTCCAGTTAAATAGAAAATAATATATAATTTATATTATAGCAGACTATCGTAATGTAGCTATGCTATAATGTATTCCTTTGCGGTCATTATCTGCTCAATAATTTCTTGCTACACCGTGATATGTCTTGATGTCTGTTCACATATTGAACGACATAAGAAAGAGATATATATGGTAGCCATAGAAACGTATTGTAAAATGTCATCAAATGCCTTGCCCATAACATAATATACCATAACGCCCTCTGTGGCGACTTTAATACAGTTATAAATACGATAAACTCAGAGTCTATTATACCTACTATATCATTACCTATTTCATTCAAACGGTACGTTCAGTTTTGTAGTGGACCTATAAATAACTTATACATATATCGTAGCCGTATCGTTCCGTTTAATAACATCGATTCCAGCAACTGTTTTTATTAATAACAAGCCTGTATTAATTATTTAAACGTTGTAAGTTTTGAAGATTAAATATAACTGGTTGTAACAGGGAAGGAAAACACTGTTATGAAACCTACATGGGGCTATAGAACTCACAAAAATGTCCTCTAAAGTGTGATAAACTATGGTCTTAACCCATGTAATTATGAGAACAACCCCGTCGCCATCAGTGGAATAATACAATGGTTGATGCTAATGTATAACTATATATATACGTTCGTAAACCAGACCATATTTTAGACGCCAATTTATCTATCATAGTATGCAAACCCGAGCCTGGTTCTTCGTACGTGCATGTCACTGTATTTCGGAAAATATACCTTATTAATAATTAATTAATAGAGGCCTTCAAGACGGCTTATGAACTTTCTATCACCCAACATTTCTATGCTACACAGCTGCGTTAGTATAAATATGGGCAATTGTACGACAACACAATTAAACACATAAATTGTATTAAATAACCACATAATAATTACAAAGTTTAGTTGTATACGTAATGTAATAAATTTAATTGTATACAGACAAGGGTGTGAACACTTACACTTCCTGAAATGACTTCAGTTCTGTTAAATGTACTGAAGAAACTATATTCTCCCATCATCTATTCTACTGTGGGATATAAATGTGATTGATGTAACGCGGGAGTGTACCTGCATTCATCGACCTTACCCTTCGAGGATTAAAGGCGCGAAATTACTTTTTAAAATGTAGTCCTAGCGCGCATCGGAGACATTTAGTGAAACAATGCTTACGTCACGCCAGCAAATCTCACCGGCTTGTTTTCACGATGTCAGTTTACAAATAAAACGTTTATCGAAGTTTATTTGCATTCCACCAGCGGCTGCGATGCGAGCAGTTTTAAAAATATCGCAGAAACTGCCGACGTGTCGGAAGTCACGGCGCTTTTATTACTTGGATGTGTTACCATGGTCAAAAATCTAACCCGGCCAAACAACTAATTGTAAGATGGTCGTATTTATGATACCTGTATCGGACCAGTAACTGAGCCAATGTTGGACCATCTTAAAGAATTTTAGCCTCTCATGTCGTCGCTGGAACTCAAATCTGAAAAATTCCGAACATAAAGTTCCAACATTTATTTCAACATCAGAAAAAAATCCGTGTTGCAGTATTTTGTAGTTGAATCCTGAGCACACTCGACAGCTTAACATATATCTCCAACATCGGCCGTGCTGTGGTCCGCTTACAGATCCAATTTTATAGATATTACAAGGGATGTATGAGGTGTGTGTGCATGTATAGGACTTGGCTTTAATTCTTTTTATTCAGAGTAAGAAACCCATGTCCAACATTGAAACGATAAAAACTCTAGATGATCATGATGACGACGTGAGGCTAGGTTGGTTAACTAGGGTAAAAAAATTGACTTTATTTCCTTTTTTGTCTCCGTCCATAATTATGTATATATGCCCAGCTTTGTAAGTGAGAACTATTTATTGTAACTACATGTAAACTTAAAAAGGATTAAAATATCATTTAAAATGTGATTGTGTTTACAAGAATAGATACGCTGTTTACAAATGTGACTTTAAAATTAGGACGAGCGGCGCATGATTATAAAATTATCAGTAGATTAGCATCACAGCTGATAATGAAGTGGTATCGCGCTAAATAATTTTCCATATGAAAAAATCCATATGTAAATCTATCTACGAAGGTCGCATGCGAACGTCTGTGATTAAGGTTGAATAGCCTTTTTATATTAATTATGTTGAATATAACTTTACTTTTAGCTTCTTTTTAACGTGTTTAAGTTGCCATAGAACTGAAAGAATAGTCCCATCAGCGTAGATGACTTTGACTGTACTGAATTCGCCATAGATAAAGTGACTTTGCAAGTACCCAAAGAAGTTCCTTTAACATAATTATAGTCACAGCACAGCTGATGAATATGTTTCATTCGCGAATAAGTGGTTTTCGTAGTATTTAAAGTAAATAGTAGCTTCATAACGATTTACGGTAATTTTCTCAAAACTCGTATGGCATGCGTCCTCTAAACACTCGCCAGTGCCGCGTTGATGGTGTTTATTATAATTCTTTAATACATAATGGGGTGATAATAATAATATGAATATTTCGTGACTAGAAGTTATCATCGTTACTACATCGAGACGCGTTAATCGCTTCGCTAAAACCTACAACCTACATATACTTTTGGTTACAAAAATCTACCGTCCGCAAGATTTATGAACGTTCGTGTCAGAAAAAGAAACATTTAAAATAATGGAATTCATAACGAACAAACGTATAAACGAGTACGAGTTTTGTAAATGTAAAAAAAGACCAAACCAGTTCTAAAATATAAAACAAAGAAAAGAAAAAGTTTATTTTATTTTATACCGCTATTACGTCACGGAAGAATTTAAAGACGTTGAAAGAAGAATTTTAAAACGTTACTTGTATGTCAATGTGAAAAAGATGAACAGTCTGGATGTAACCGAATTAATCGTAACGTTATTCAGTTACGATACGCGACGAAAGCTACAAAAAATACTCGACTCTCGCCTTCTAGAATTTACGTCAATTGTACTTTAAATTTTTTTATCTCAAAATTATTCAGCATCATTAAGTCTGGGACATTATTCTCACAATCGTTCGACGTTTAATTCGCGTTTCTTTCGCGCCTGTTGTCAATTATAATTGCGTCTCTTATCTAGCGGGCTCATATAACAAAGGGATTTTTCTCGCCATTTCAACGCAGTTTTTTGCATTGTTCTTTTAAATTATGCTCTGACGTTGGCGTTTGTTAATTTTAGATTACAGTTCACTCGATTTTGTTTGGAATTTAGTCAGGTGAGCTCAAATTTTTGCTCTTGGCAAACTCATGCTAGTGAATTTCTCCATGACGTCATTAGGGGCTTTTTTTAACTATTGCCTGCCATATAAGGTACTCTTAAATTCTTAGGTTTTAAGCGTGCATTAAAGGGATTCTGTTGTTGTTTGCGAAAAAAATTAATCGATCGTAAATTGCACGAACGATTTCATGTAACCGGGTAATCTTTTTTTAAAGAGTAGACGACATAATAAAAATTTTGATGTTAATAATACAGTAAAGATAAGACGAGCAAAAATGAATGGTCAATCTACGCAATATTGTTTTTCATTCAAACTCTAATAATTTCGGAAGACTGCGTTAGATGTTTATTATTAAATAATGTTCAGTGTTTAGATATACATATATAGAAAAATTATAAGTAAGGAATTTTCACCCTTATTGCAACTAAATATCCGCTTTAGTTACGGCTATTGAAGGTATCTCAATTTTACCTATACTACTAATAATCTCAAAAGTTATCTCCAATATTTGTTTCCGCTTATTCGTGAACTTGAACATCGGTATTCTGCAGATAGTATATCTGGAATATGATAACGCATCACAGATTAGTCTAAGTGTTGGCAGCGCGCCCCGGAACAAGTGGCAGTGGAGCTGGCTTGGCCATTGTTGCGTTATCGGCTGGAGCCAGCTTTTGTGCATTCGCTACTTATATGCCATATTAAGATGGTTCTTGTCTACATCAAATATTGTCAAGCTGTGCCAAGTTATGAGTGGTGTGCTTTTACGAGCGACTTTTAGGAACATTTTAATACCTTCATAAACAGTATATATGTATATGCTGCGAGGCTGATGGGTCGTCAAATGATGGAGGCGTGTTGGAAAAAAGACGGTCATTCTCCTTCTAAGTGGCCTGTATGATCTGTGGAAGACAAAAGTTACCCTTCGGTTTCAGAAGGCCAGAAGCGGGTGGAGAAGCGAAGGCTAGAGCAGACCTACGCCCGACGTTGGACTTCTAATAGGCGGATTCTTTTTATGATGTTAATTCGTTAAATATTTCGTTAATATCATCTTTCTCAACGAGGTTGTCTAAGTTTTTGGATTTCATATATTACGTGATTAAAGAATTTGTGAGATTGATGAATTCAGTTATATGATCTGTGTTCAATACTAAAAACAGTATATGAATAGATTTAAGCTGAAAACCATACATTCCCATTTCTATCCCATACATTTCTATCTAAACTGTGCAGGAAATTTTGTGTGTCTCATTTTACCCTTGAGTTTGCTGCTACTCGTATTTAGAGTTAAAATGCCATGCGTGTATTTCTACGAACCGGTAGGCAGAGGAGTGTAGTGCACTCCTACTTCTCACCAGTCATGTTACCAATTACACACTCACAATGAACTAAATTCTATCATGAATCAAATCAGCCTTTAAAATTGACTGCCTCGATGGTCGAGTGGTTGCAAGCGCAATTGCCGATCGGGAGGTCCTGGGTTCAAATCCCGGCAGAAGTCAGTAATATAACAATGTAGGCATTGGATATCTACTTAAAAACCTATTATTTCGATCGGCCCAAATATGTATGCGATTAAGTACGGAATAATTTGTTAATATAAAAGCACGCGAAGCAAGAACGCGTACAGTTTATTCGCCGTACAATTGCGGGCTAAAGCGCTTTTGACATGTTAATTAGATCGCCTCGTTTCGTGAAAATTACAATTATTTTTAATTGCCCGCAATATGTTGATGAGTTCTTTTTTCTGTTCATATTGCGACAAAACATCTTGCTGTCATAAACATTGGATGTTTTGTTATCGTCTTGTTACAATTGCAACATTTTGTTATCGTCTAATTATTGTTATTGTTCAATACTGAGTGATGAATCTAGAGATATATGTATTGTTACCATTGATTTCGTACGATAACATGCTTAATGCGTAGTTACAAGATATCTTTAAATCGTTCAGTTGTTTATTTTGTAAATTGAGCTCGAATACTATTGGACGCAATTTTCAACGTCAACGTCTGCAAATCCCTACGGTGTTGTTGTCTTTGGCAACCTACACATTTTTCCTGAAAGCCTTGCAAGAGGATTTGGCACATTGAATATTTATATCCTCATAAGAACCAACGTGGCCGAAATTCGGTTTAAATTCTTAACGTTATATAGTACATGAGCAATGTCACCAATGCTGGTGTTTGAATGTGTAACTACTTTACACTACTTTACTTTACAGCCTTATGTACAATACTATAGTATACTAGTATAGTATACAATACTATTCTGTAAAGGAAAACCATACCTTGTATCCCCTTCTTGATGTACATACATGTCGAAACTGATATACAATGCAAATGTTGATGAATTCAGTGCCAAGGGAGTCCAAGGCTTAACCGATCCTGACTAAATAGGACACATACTGGATGATGTTTTTGTTGTGTTTATAAGAGCTGTTTTTGTTGTGTTTATAAAAGTCAGGGACGACTAGTTTTATATACCTACGTGTGGTGTAGAAATCCAGCCGTGTCTTGGTGTAGTACTCCTTTTACACGCCCCTTGAAATCAGTACTCATGGAACACGAAACACCGGTGATTAATGGTGAAACGATTAAATCCCAAAATTCCAAAATAGCCCAAGGTAAAACAGCACTTTTCGCAGTAAGTGTTGTTACATTTCTAGTAGCCTAGCAATATAGCAACGTGGAATTTCCATAATAGTGTAATATTGAATCTTAACAATGTGAAATTTATTTCACATGTATACATATGTCGTCCTCGATTGGCCCGTTCGCGTTGGTGCAGTGGTTAGTTGGTAGACTTGACAATAGAGTCTGGGGTCCTTGGTTCGATTCCTATTAGCCGTCTGGCTATCCTATCAAAATGAGTAAAGGTTCTGTTTGAGCCTACTTTGGAGTCATAAGGCCATCTGTATAGTCGTACCTACCATGTTATTTATTTAATACCTATTGATTACGCTATCACACAAAAGCGTAGCCGGAGGCTAATCAATTCATAATATTACGCCCGTAATGGCCCCGAAGGGGTAGACACAGGCGTGTAATTCACTTCCACTTGTCCCCGATTATGGTTCATCCTACCATGGAATAGGGGATGAGCCTATTGTTCATTGGTTAGTCAATAAGTTTTATACGAAATTCGTTCTTTACGAACAGGTGAGCGACGTGCGTGGATGTGGGTACCACTTGGCGACCCTGCTGGGACTGCTGCCGGCGCAGCTCATCAACGTGTACCTGGGCTCCACGCTACGCTCCATGCACGACGTGCTGCACGAGTCCCATCTCACCGGATACGTGGTTTTCGCCTTTCAGGTTTGTTCTATACACATAGGTACGCAAAAGACATGTATGTATATATATGAGAAAATATTCACATGTAGCTTATCAGCCGGTCCGGTTACCATAACGGAAGCTCTAGCGTAATACATAGAAGCTCGAAACGTAATTGATTTAACGTTATATTCCCTTTTGGTACGTGTCATATCGTAAATTCCATGAATACTAAATTCTATTACGAATTCAAACAATTGTTTTATTAAGTCATGGTAACATTGAATCGCGTAATCTGTTTCGAATCAAAATTAATTAACGCGTTTATGTGAGAAGTGAGAGGTTAATAAGATGAGAATGTTTTATATTACTTAGTGAGCCTACTGAAATATCGTACATGGGCGAAATGTGTTGGGTGTCTTACTTCTGTTACAAGCAGTACTTACTGGTCTGTCTACTAGCTAGTACTGGTACCGGGACCTACGACTCTGCTCGATGCAGTCTCGTCGGCTACGCGAAGGGCTGATTCTGTCCAGTTTTCTCCAATATTGTGCTGTTAATATTGTACCAGTGAGCTACCCTCCCACGGGCACTTAGACTTATACTACATTAAAAGACACCTCTTTAAATTGTAACGCTTGAAAATTGACAGTCATTGCATCATTTACAGTTTGACCTATCTGAAGTAAATTTTTTGCACTACTAAAAAAGTGAAGATTTATCAAATAGTTTCCCTTGCCCTTTTTCTCTTTATAATTCACCCTTATACATGATTATATGTACACACATGTACCGGCTTAACTCATGTGCGTTTTTCGCGATGGCCCGACTAGTTTCGGACCTGTACGAGTTCCTGTATTATGAGCTTCCACCGTTTGCGGCGAGGTCGCGACGAAGACTGGAGATATTAAAACACTCTTAAACACGCTGAATTAAAATATTTTTTCTTAACGTTTGAATAGAAATGCTTATCGCATTACGAATGAAGGTAATTTATTTATAAATTAATAAATATCAATCTATCATATCTAATTAATAGTAGCTACCTAAATATCATATTACGCGGAGACGTACACCGCGACAGTAGGTACATATGTATATAGGTACATATTATGTACGCTCGTTCCTTTGAAACGTAATTCATTCACACCAATTACCTTCAATTGACATCTGCCACTTGTATCTTAAAGGCGCCTGCATGCTCGCTAGAGTAGAGTGAATATGATAAATGTGACTAAAATAATTATGGTAATTGAGACCATATGATTTTTACGACGTCATTATAATATGAACACATAAGCATTTCATAAAGGCTAATTGACATCTCCGAGTTATGGATGCACACGTTAATGCGGTGTGAACCGTCCATCCTTCTAAGAATATCACATGCGCCTGCGAACAATATCTAAAGTTCACAACATCGTACTTACCGCCCATTACAAATGCTTGTGTGGTCCTAAAACAGCTCATCATTAGAGATATGGACTCTGCAATAGTCAGTGGCAAAGACGCAAAAGCGCTTAAAGCAAATTGTCCGCTAAAGGTGAAACAGGAAAAAATCCTGCATTCGCTGACCGTGTCAATATATGATCCGTACGCGGCCGGCGAGGTGTGGCGACACGCAGCAGCCGAGGGACGACTCAACGAGACGTAATTGGCGTCAATAAATCGCTGACTCCCGAGCCGACCGTCCTATCCCCATGACACGGCCACGCCACCGGATGTACTATGCAAATGGGGCACTCTGCTACTCTCGGGACAAAACACGGAACCTTTGAAGAAAAAAGAAAGTAACATGACGCCTGTAATCCCCGAAAAGGGGCAAAATTACATCACTGAAAGTTTCATATGAAATGTTGTGCATAGGAACTGGTAATTTCTTATTGAGATTTAATATGTATACAAATGTACATAGATACAATATAAACGTGACATCCGTCCTGCAATCCCCGATGGGGTAGGCCGAGGAGAGTACACTCTTACGTATCACCAGTTACACTTACGTCCCATGGAATAGAGCATGGAATAGAGAATATTGTCATATACCAGGCACAAATCCAGACTTCGAGTTGCAAATAAAAATTCTAAATCAGAAAAATCCAGTAGTGCCCGACCCGGGATTTGAACCCAGGCCCTCCCGATCGGCAGCCGCGCTTGCAACCACTCGACCTACGAAGCAATAAAAGGCTTTTTTTATTAATTTTTTGCGATGTTTATTTTAAAGATTTTGCATATGGAAATAGGTTCTTCACCCACTATGCCATGGAAGGCATAATAACTGGTGAAAAATAGTAGCAGTTCCGACTCTTCGACGACTTCGACTCATAGACGTGATGTTATATTCAAATTAACTTAGTAATTGCCGTGCTCTAATCCATGGTGACCCATTCTGTTGCAGATTGACTGCAATATCCTCGTATATAGTATTTAATCAAATGTATACTCTAATCAATTTCTCAGAATATATTTGTGTATACCAAATTGATAAATTACGTTGTGTTTTTTATTTACGATAATAATACGTTCATTATCATGTCTCGTATAATTTTATCTTTCTTGGCGCTCACTGAATAATAATGTGCGTCGAATATACTCCTATTATATAAATAGTTACCTACGTTATAATATATGTAATGAAAAAATAATATTCAATTGATTTTATTTTTTTACGTATACGCGACGAATCATTTTAATAGAATAGGATATTTTCTTTTAGTTTAGATGTTGAATTTATTGTGTTTTCTATTTAAGCTGATGTGTTAAGAAATAGAGCTTTTCTATTTTTATTAAAAAAAAGTAAATTTTATTTATACATTTAACTTAGCAACCAGTAGGTAGTCTATTAACACTTTCAATAATCAAGGAATTATCAGTGGGTTGCCGACTTATTAGGACAGATCCCATCACGCGTTTCTCTAAGAACTTCTTGTCATAGCGCTATGGAACATTCCAGAAGCGTTGACGTTAGCTCTAAAGCGATATAATTGCAGTGAACATATATTATTTAAAGCAACAATGACGGTATTAATTATTCGTATCTTCTTAAATTAATTGGTTTATAAGTCGTATATTAATAATAGCCACGTCACTTCCATTGTTTTTATCTCATCACGCTCGTAAATGATTTGCGTTGAAGTTATGATAAGCGGCGTTCGGTTTTATTGCGATATGTATGGATTTTTTAAGATTTGTTTTCAAGTGGTAACCAGTCTTTAGACGTTTTATCCATCCATCAGCCTTTGTAGATCCACTGTTGATATCGACCTTTCCTAATGACGCTACTCCATCCGTTCACCGATCCTTTAAATCCAACTTTATCCAGCTCTTTTCTGAAGGCCATTTGGCAGGAGGGCGCCCTACGCTTTCGACATTAGCAGACCTACTGTGGTTTACCTAGGTCAGTGCTACTGCTATTGATGCATACAATGAACCGCATGAAGATCTGACTAGTCTCTTCATGGTCAATTGGTAGTGAACAGTTAGTTGTCCGTAACTTGTCGGGATTTACGTCTGATGTATAGGCTCACCCCCTATTACATGGAATAGATGACATAGCTGGTGAATAGTGGGAATACAACGTGAAATATTACAATGTAACAGGCATAACACTGGTTCTGCTTACACCTTTGTGGAAATATAGACGTCGTGATATCTTGTGTTAATTTTTTTATAGGTAATAATATTACGCTCGGATTCATTTAAAACGGTACCCATTGATCCGGATTATCCCGCCTGTTGTATTTACGCGCTTCACTGGCCTTGCTCTTTATCGGCTGTTATTATTATTCTATATCTGGAAGTGGTATATCTCGATGGTTCTATTTTTATGTGTCATAAAAATAGAATACTTAAGTACGTAGATTCCCATACGCATTGTAAATGTATGTGTGTGTGTGTGTGTGTATGTATGTATACATGGGTGTATGGATATACGATTACCTTAACCTTAATAGCTGTTGTGAATGCGCTTGTTTGTCTCGATAGGTCATCCAATCAGCTGACAGGTGACTAACTGACAGACGGATCGCACGGTGGGCGTATCTAACATGTGTATAGTACAGTGACGTATGTGGTCGCTTCACAAACCCCCTCCCCCCCTCCCTTTGACCCTGCAACCCCTCTCCGCGACCTTATCAACGAAAGTGCGACTAACTTAACTGACATTTAAAAGGCGTTCTAAATTTAGAATTGCGGTGAATTTATATCTCGGAAGAGAATCGTTTACCGGTATTGATAATTCTGCAAATTGTACAATAGCTACGAAATGTACAGAGATATATTAAGTGTACTGACGATAGAAATCTTGGGAGGGTGGCGACGCGTCTGTGATCGATCTCGAGGAAAAATAACATGGATAGATACGTGCGTGTTGTCTTTTACATTCGCAATTAACTTTCAATACACCGAGATGCCCACTGTGTACATGTTCGAATTTTTATTCATATAGCATACCGTTTTATAGTCGATACATATCTATGTATACTATATACTTATACCAGCATATTACACTTGTAAAATGATTAAATCATGTGTCAAGATTCCATTGGGGAATTACCTTAGCTACACGTATGTACATGCGTCTTGTCGATCACCACGGTGGAGCATCTCAAGAAATAAAATGTATTTATTGCATTTCTTAGAAATAAATTTATCTGGACTGCCTCGTTGGACGAGCGGTTGCAAGCGTACCCCTTCGGGGATTGCAGGCGTAATGTTACGTTTATATTGTATCTATATCAAATCACATGATGTATACACATCCAATCACAATAAGAAATTACCAGTTCCTCTGTCCAAATTTCATATCAAACTTTCAGTGACATAATTTTGCAGTGCCTGATTTAACTATTAAAAAATGAATAACAAAGACTGAAGTCTATCGCGATTTAATTATTTCATAATATAATAATTATCATTTTCATTTTCAGATCCTAATCGGCATAACGCTGATGGTGTGGGTAGTGCAGAAGGCGCGGAAGGAACTCACGATAGCCATAATGGCTGCGGAGCTGGGCCGGGACACGCTGTCCACATCCAGCAGCTCGTCGATCAGCTAGCCCACGGCCCGGGCTTCCACGGACGTGGAGAGCGTCACCGACAGCTAGGGCACCGCCCCCGGGTGTTTCGGCCCGGGCCAATATGAGACCTACGTGTGAATACATAAGGTTCACAATCCTGTGATATTAAGTTACGTCGCCGTTAACCGGTCTTAGTCGGTTTTAGTAAGGGTTTAGATGTATAGACGTTTCGACATTTATTGTATGATGGTAGTGTAGACATGTTGTGCTCGCTCACCGCTGTCAGCAGTCAGATATGTGTTCCCCATGTGTTATATAAATATGTATATAACTAGTATACATGTGAACGACAGTAAAATAAATAGACAGACCGGCAACTAATAAAAAATGTTAAAATGCCGCTAATTCACTTTGTTTTGTCGCGTGTGGTATAACAAAAAAAAATGTTTTGATATTTTTCCAACTGATTAATTTATTGAACTTCTCTATGGTATCTAATCTTTGAAGTATACCAACTGGTACTTAGGCAGCAAGACAGTCTATATCTTCATCCGATCTTATTGGGACAGGATTTCCGTGTCCGTCAATGAAACGATAGAGAGCTTAATGAGAAAGTTATAGGATGTAAGCTTTTAAAGCAAGCTATATTTTAGTAATGGTAGGCGTGGTGGCTTGAAATTCAGCTTCCAGGGGTCCGGCTTCAAATACTGTCGGGCACCTCTTTATAAATGTGCGTTTTAAGTTTAAATATCACTTCCTATAACCGTGAAGCTAGTTATCCTGAGGAAACCTAAACACCATAGATAGAGTTAATAAAATAAAAAATGTTCTTAAAGCGTGTGAAATCTGCCAACCTGCACTTAGCCACGTGGTAGTCAATGGCCTTAACCCGCTCATTCTGAGATGAGACTAGTTTCCAGCAGTGGAAAGATAAAAGGGTCGGAAAAAAAATTCAGCAATTCCCCCAGCATTAAAATTATCTATAGGCGATAACTGCATCCTGTTGCAGACGCGCGGTCGTTTGAACGTATCCCATGCCTGCAAAATAAATGTCACTACGCGCTTGTCTAATATACATATCTTCTTGTAACCCATTTATGCAAAAAAATATTTAAATAATTTATTCACGTTGGTAGCGTATTTTAATATAAACTCATATGAATAAAACGCGCATTAGTTACAAGGGGAGTGCATACTTTATCAGATGTGACACGCGACTTGAACAATTGCGTAGTGCTACTAGTATTAGTCGGTAGAGGTTGACACGTGTCCGCTACAAGTAAGTGCGGACACGTGTCCGAAAGTACTAGTAGGTATTCTTTTGCATTAAGATTTTGCCACTTTATGTGAATATAACAGAAAAATATTGTTTTTATTAATCTAATATGGTAAATTATTATTTTTATATTAATATACAGTATATTTTTATAAAGAAATATAACGTCCAATTGAACACTTACATTTAAGTGTTAAAGGGATTATCAGTTAGTTACTGATATGTTTGTATCATTGTCATTCTTGTTATATATTACAGCTGGTTATAGAACTACTTCAAATCGCCTCCTTATTGCCACGACTATAATATGATAAATACATTCTCTTTTATCGTTCCACTGTACGACACGAGTTTACTAGCCGAATGAAAAGGGTTGAGGTATAGGAGGCCACGCTTAGCAATGCCCGCTTTTCCTTTTATCTATTATTTTCCTATGAAAAAGTAAGTATTGGTTTTGCAAATGAAAAGGAGGGAAAATTTGAGTTGTGCCCGGTGCACAGCTTAGGCTTACCTACATATATCATGGTGGGATGTTTCTTTTTGTAGAAATAGGCTCGCGTTTGCCTGCAATCTCACCTGACGGAAAGCGAGATGCAGCCTAGGATCTAGGACGCTCGCCTAGAAAGTGCCTATTCTCTCTTATCTTAAACAATTCCAGGTTAAGCAATTCGGCAAATTAACGGGACGTATAACGTAATCGGTAGATCGTGTAATTTGCTGCCCTCCTTGTGCCTACCGAGACATAGTAACTGTTTCTTTTTAACTTACGTTTTCTCCTCGATGTACGTGGAAACCCTTTTAATAAACGTTACGTGGTACAGCAATCCGCGTGTACGTTATCTGATGGCGCCGCGGCGTTCGTGAGCTCTTGTGTTTCACAAGGGCTTAAATTATGCATACTGTAATACACAAGTATTTGTTTACCTGTACTGTGGCGTATTCGGCGTTTCAAATTATGCCAACTCGCTTGACGACAGTAATGACCGCAAGTTTTATAAGTGTTCGTGTACTGGGTGAAAAGCTCACTATTGAAATAGAATAATGATTATTACGAGGACTAGAAATGTCTTGCAACCTACCTGACGTTGGTTTCGATCACTAACGCCACGATAGAGGCCGACTCCTTGAGGCCATGTTAAAAGTGTACCTACTTACTTTGAGAACAAGTAATTTCTTTACCATTTACCTGAATTGTAATTATACGTATACTTACTGTGTGCGTTTATACGAATGCTTGTGTTTTGTACAATC
Organism: Parelbella ahira ahira; assembly: GCA_018244795.1. Lineage (NCBI taxonomy): Eukaryota > Metazoa > Arthropoda > Insecta > Lepidoptera > Hesperiidae > Parelbella > Parelbella ahira. The sequence continues at coordinate 16,568 of DWME01004169.1, forward strand.
GCGCTAGAAACTGTCATGTATTATACAATTTGTAAGAATTTTGACTGCCTCGTTGATCGAGTGACCGCAAGCGCGAGTACTGATCCAGAGGTTCTAGGTTCGATCCCCGAGTCGGTATTACTATTGTTTATTTTTAACTTGAAATTCTTAGTAGGTAGTGGCGCGGTGCCTGGTAGGCCCGGTGTACGCTAATAGGATCACTCTTT
>DWME01004170.1:0-16771 GCA_018244795.1 Parelbella ahira ahira
TAAATCTTCATTGTCAACAAGAGTCTCCGGCCGACCACGGGGTTGTTTCTGAAGGTCGAAATTTCCGGAACGAAAACGTTGGAACCAAAAGCGTGCCGTGCTTTCTTTTACAGTAGCTTCCCCAAACACATCATTAATCCTTCGAGCTGTTTCTGTAGCGTTGGTACCGCGTTTGAACTCATTTGTAAATAACGCGATATTTCAAATTTTCCATCTTGTGAACAGAACAAAGTCAAAGAAAAATTAAATGGCGGAAAACAAATAAATTATGAAATTCGAAACAAAAATACACGAGCCTTAATTTGATGTTTATTTGAATTTGGAATTCTAAACCAAACCCTAGACATTTGAGCTATCAAAACGCTAATTTCGTATGTAGGGACCTAATACATACATAATGTATATTTCTCTGGGAAGAAGTTGTTTGGAATACATTTTCTTAATAATTTGCATGAACTTCTCCCGCCGATTACTTGTAGGCTACAAGTTTAGCAAGGCTTAGCTTTCTACTCTATTCTAATGTACATAAATATACTATTCGAATAAAGCCCCACTGGCGGGCCGCTCTTGTTGTAATTATCAGACGCGTAGAACCTAGCGTCACCTCGCTGCAATGCAGCTCAGTCTACCTTGACGTCCAACAATCAGGACGGTAACGGCGTATTGAAATCTGCAATAATAATTATAGAAAGCTTCATCACCATCATCAAACTATCTCAGTCCACTCCTGGACATAGGCCTCTCCCTAATGAGCACCATCGCGCCCTGTCCTCGACTTGCCGCATCCAGCATTTGCCTGCAGGCTTTCGCAGATCGTCATCCCACCGGGCCGGATGACGTCCTACACTACGTTTGAGGAGCCGCAGTCTCCATTCGAGAACTAGCCTACGCCACCGGAAAGCTTATATTTACAATATTAGGTAAATAACTCTTCCTAATTGGACATAGGCTTGTAAAAACAACGACCCGTAAAAATGTTCAGTATCTAAGTACATATTCTACTACTATAAGTGATACAGGTGATGAAGTATTATTATTACTAATATTTAATCGTTACGCCAAGTCTTTTACGGGGTAGACAGAGAGCAATATTGAGTAGACAGAGAGCAGCAGTATTGCGAGTATTGCGAATATTAACCATAAATCATCACGTAAAACATACACATGTGTGGCAAAACCGATGGGAAAGTAGTCGGCTCCTTTCGTCTCTAACAAAAATAAAACATAAAACGATGACGATTTAAAACCGTACTTTATATTAAATAAGCCCGCTATCATTTAAGAAATTGAATTACTGGAATTATTAAATATTGAACTCTATACATATGGCGATAAAACACAATTTGCCGTGGAAGCGTATTAGCTCTCTGTCAATTACAATTTCCGCTTGCGTTTGCTTTATGAGAGAAATGTATGAGAGTTATTAAAGTTAAATGTTATAGTCATATACCTAATATATAATTCAAGTATAATGTATTATATTTATACACTTGTGATTATTTACGGGAATGCATGAAATACATCATTTCTGCACATCATCATCATTATTATTATTAGCCTATTTAAGTCCCTTGCTGGACATAGTCCTCTCCTTACGAGTTTTCATAATCCCCACGCTGGGCATGCGGGTTGAGAATCGCAGAGCTCGGCTTCTACAGCTTCTACGCTGCTGCCCATAGGCTGCCAGAGCAAGTAGCCATCCCTAAGTCAGCTGCACCATACTACTATCAGCCAGCGGTTGGTTTAGCCCCTTCATACAGCAGCCTATTTCTGTATTCATCATCCTCCCCGGAAAGAATCGTTATATTTGCCACTGGGTGTTACCTACCTACACCGTGAATGGTTTGGCGTGGCGTGATTATAATAGCAAAGTACGTAAATTATATGTAAAAGGCTTAAATATGAATCCGTTACTTTAAATAAACCCATTGTGAAATAGAACAATTTAACAATAATAAAATAAACTACTGCAGATACAATTTGCCATTTGGAAAGGAATTCAGTTTTTCAAGGCAGTCTCCGACCTGACTCATGCTCGGTACAAAATTTCCCTCTTATGGAACCTGGCCAACAGCCTACTAGTAGTAGCCAATAGTATGTAGACACATTTCAATTCGCCTCCGAACAATTTAGCACTGTAGTAACTACACTTTTCAAATACACACAAAAACATATCAGTACGCAAACCGTTGGTGAAATTTTAATAAGTAAGATAAACAAGGGGAGATGATTGATTTTCATCCCGCATTTGTACAGGAAAAATACTTTTTGGGAGACAGCATAGTAAACACGACAGTAGTGAACGAGTAAGATGATTGCGAGTACAAACTTGCGCACGCTGACAACTGGAACGAAGTAGTTTTTCTTAAAGTATCTTATGTTGTTGTACAGCAAGTGACTGTCACTGCGAGACCCTCGTCAATTTATAAGAACTGTAAGTATCTCGGCACATACTCCGTACATCGGGCACGAATTATGACGGTTGACTCACAGGCACGCTGGCAGGTAACAGGCACGTAAGTATTATGTAAAAATAAAATGAAAATATGTTGCGACTATGAAAGAAAACAAGCTACAACAATTTGTAAACCCGGAAGTCAAATACAAATATATTTGTGAATGTCCAATTTCCATGAACAGGCGTCGCCCACCCGCGCCCCCTCGCCCGCACAAAATCACGGCTCACGGCTGATGTCACACCATGTTTTATTATTTTAATTGGAAACTCCAAAGGGCGAATGCGTGTGCTTTTAGGGTGTGGCGAATGTTACCAATCGAACATGTCACGTGCAAAGAACAAAAGAATGCTCTACCTTTCAGCGTCGAGTTCCAAAACTCGTTGATGCTATTCGAAGCGAGGCTGGTAGTGATAAGGGTTAAGAGAAAAATCAATACAAATTTTCATTATGTTATAAATTATAATATAACATTAATAATGTTACAATATAACATTAATATCGTATGATAATCACGTAGTACATCTCTTCGTTACAATCAATAGCAACTTTTATTTTGTCTGCGTGTCAATAGGATTGTATGAAATGTCACTAACGCTCGGGGCGCCTGGCGTGCGTAAATAACACCTACCCACCTAAATACCTCGTAGCCGACCGTTTGACTGACATGGAGTTTCACACACATATTAACACATACACTCTAACACATGTGCACACAAAGTAAAACACATTACACGAACACATCAAAGTAACGCTCGCGAAACAATTGACGGTTTATTATTATGTAACTGTCACGATCTACCTGAATCTAGTAACAGATGGCGCCACACGTATCCATGTTTCATAAACTCAAACCGTACGTATGTACACGAGACTCCGATCTGGCGATAGTTGGGTTTTGTGTTTTTGAAGTTAAAAAATCGAATGCGGTCGGAATGATGGATGACTACCTAAGTCTATTCTATTAGAGCATAACTGATCCTCAGTTACAAAGGCCTGAGGAGAGATTGCTTTCCTTCTTAGATCACTATACTGTATAGGGTGTTTACGAGCAAATAATATAACAAATGACAAGATCATTCTTTATGATCGGGGCGCCTTCGACGCCCTAGTCTCGAGTCTAGCCCAAAATTATATACTACACAGTAGTACTTACTACCTTAACCTTGTTTTTTGTCATGTGTAATAGATCCCATTAACAAAGTAACAAAATTACTTATTACACTTACAGGTGAAGCTAAGCGCGTTCAGGCCAAACGAAACCCAGTCTCTTAGAATTCGTACCGAGGAATCTATGTATATTTTACATCATTTCTATGTAGGTAGGTACATTTCTGAACGAATATGGGCTGTTAAGATAAAAGATTACTCAACCCTTGCAATTGAATATCATAATTGTTAGTAAGCCGTAGAGAAATTCAATTTGTATCCAATTTGTGTGTACAATGCGGGTGAATACCATAGTAATACTAAATATATATTTGAAAATTGTTCCAATATTAATTTGTGTATGAACAATGAAACTGCTGTGTGTTGGATATTTTGGATATCGGTAAAAGTATATCATGTCGTAGTCATATTGTATGAAATATATATAAAACTGTGCCTTTAATATTTAATTAGCATCTATATTGTCTTGTATGGTATACTCTCCACAAAGCCTGTATATTATATTACCTGTACCTATATATATATATATGCCAAAGTATATACACACATATAAGTTTACCTGTATACGTTATATACAATAATACAAAGCGCATATGCGTTAACTAGAATATTCCACAAACACATTAACGCATATAAAGCACATCGATCAACGCTGTACGTGTGACGCAAATCATCGCGTCTGAGGTACCTGTGTGCGCAGGGGATGTTATGTACACATTTAGTGCATCGACTAGCGACTATCGAAATTCATGTCGCTCACATTCGCCCGCTGACTGAGGTTTCATTATTTTGTGAATAGAGTCGATACAACCAGGGCTGAGAATTTGGTACATGTTATTAAATAGAATTTTTTATTGATAAAATACGAATTCATACATCATTACAACTTTGATAGACATTATATTTTGGAGAGACTAAAATATTTAATGAACTAGACTCAGTTATATAAACGATAACCTATAGAAAGTACGCAATACACTTTTCCCGACTCCAGAGCGAAGGTAACATTTTTAAACGTTTTTATAAATTTGTAAACTTGTGCCTGCACGTGGTTTTCAAAAACACACATATGCAAATAAATTATCATATGGAATAGACATGTAAGGAATATCAAAGAGAAATTTTGTACGTCCCAAAAAAAATGCACAAAAAAATCCACCACTCCGCCAGCCCTGGCCGCTACAGTCGACCGTCCTCGTATTGTATAAATAAGTTAAACGCCAATATGTATCCATAGAGATGTGTACACAGTCGAAAAACGTGAAGCGACATCGTTTATACAGTTACAAATGTACTTTACCACGTTGAAATAGGATTCAATTTTGATCGATCGAACTCAGTCACAAAGCGATAGTTGAAAACTTTACAAATACAACCCAATTGCGCATGACATAAGATTTAAATTTGATCGCAGTGCTGAGCGAGTTATAATGTTTCAACTCCGGATAATGTTTCCGTAAAGCCGCCCCGGGGCTTTAATCAAATGTTCATCCCTTATTGAGGTTTTCCTTTTTGGAAAACTCTTAAATTAGCTTTTGAGTGCACATACAACGTATGTCTCGTGCGAAAAGTTTAGCGACACCGAAAGCTTAACGGACTCGACAATCACCACATTAAAACGAATTATCGAATTATTTGAACCAGTTGCCGACTGGTTTCTGCTCGCTCCATACCACACTAACCGATATTATCTCAAGTCTCTTTATACTATTCTTGTTCTTTTCACAACAATGGATATAGAAAAATTGGCAACGAAATTCAAATAAATATTTATTTTATTTCGTTGATGTATGAATTACTGCTTATTTGAAGTTTAATTAAAGCATGAATACGCCCTCACTTGAAGGTTAATTAAAGTGTGAATTACTGCTTCATTGAACGTTAATTAAAATGTTAGTAAATATTTACACGGACATTAATTAACACAAACGTCACGTTGTCATAACGGTATAAAATCCAAGCTTCAGAAGGACGGTTCCAGTCATCATTCACGACTCATGTTCTGCAATAAACGAGAACATGGGTCGTGAATGATGATTAAAATTGTGTTATACGGTTCGAACGGTATATGTAATTTATCCTGTGTCTCCTGATTACTATGGCGCAGGTCTGGTTCAGTTTGGGAACCGCTATCCGTGAATGGAATTTCGGGGACTTATCTTATAATAATAATATACTTATTAATAAATCTAATCCCAATACACATAGTATGTACCAAGTGTGTGCAAGACGTTGTTGAAGCTGGACGCTTACATACCAGAGAACTGAGAAGTAGAGCACATACAAAATACCACATAGCCATCATGTATTTAATTGGAGAATTGTGACAGGAAGATTAAAACGTTTCGTTGTAAGAAAGCTATCAATGCAAAGTTATATGCAATAATAAAAGTAAGGGTTTAAATAGTAAGACAAAACAATGTGAGGTTGTAAACCCCCCCCCCCTCCTCTCCATTTATTTCCTTTACGGAGCGGACTGTATCGGACACGTGTACGATTGTGTACAGCGCAGATGTCTTCCTCCCGTTTTGCATTCGTCTGACCTAAACATTCCTTAATCGTTTTTAACGGTGCAGCAGTGTTTATCAACCCGCTAAGCCACCGAGCAAATCTAAACAACCACTCCGGGGTATAATACTTACCTTCCTAACATATTTTATTTATTTACACAATGTAACATTGTTTGTACAAACACATACAATCGAATAGATTAAATAGAAATCAATGCCGTTTCTAATGACAGCAGCAAATAAAAAAAGGACTCACTACATACCTACCTCCCCGCTACCTACCTGCCTACCAACGTTAGCGCATACGATACCAATTAAAAAACAACACGACACCATCGGACTACCGGCCCGCGGGATGATTCACACTCGCGCAGCACTGGAACGTCGGACACGTGCGTTTCACAGAACTGCGATAGGACATGCCGTATCGTTCGAGGCGAGTAGCTTTTCAATATGCCATTATTGTTGTTTTTACTATGGATATTTATATGTATAATATAGCATTAAAATCACTCGTGTCGCTTTGATTGAGTAAACTACAGGTGAGCGCCAGTCACTCCATTGCATCGACTTAAATTGCCCAACTCCCTGAATACGTATGCATATCTACTTTTACCTTCATGTAAAACAACAGTTTATTACAAATATATCAAGGAAGAAATATTATGGTTTTATTCAGTTTACTTGTAATTCTACTTTTTAGTGCTGAATGAGGTTTTGAATATTAGTGTCTAATTTTGAGGAGTGTTTCCACATGATCGAGGTTTTTTTTTTCGCATTCGGTCCCAGTAACTGTAGATAGGCAATAATCGTTGATCCTCAACAGAGAGCCTAACATTAGGTACATCCACAGCTCGGTCACCGATCCGTATCCGCAATGGAACAGCGCGGTAAGATGTATACTCCAGGCTACTCGCACACGTGGAAGATATCAATGCCAATCAGTGGTACATACAAAAGGTTTTACCTAACATTAAGGAAGTCACATACCGTTTACTATTTGGACGTTGGATTAGAACCATAAATACATTATCGAAACATCAAAGTTACTATACGTCGTCTCTCAGTCTGCGTCAATCCTGTCACTGTATTGGACTTGCACTGTGGTACTGTACAGTGGCTTGGCGAAGTACATCCGAATCGCACAAACAAATTGTATGTCGTGAACAGAGCCAATTTTGAACTACCAAACGAATCTGAATAAACTGTAATTATAATCATTAATTTAAATCTACTTTATATACACCACACAGGACATTTGAATACACACAAAAGGGAACAAGAAACAGGACCACACACAAATAAAGAGAAGATAGATGAATAGATTTTACGAAAAAGTAATGAACGAAGAAGTTGTCAATTCTGTAAGGATAGAGATATTTGGCACTCGGTGCTCTCCGCATACCCGTTAATGGACTTGGCGTGATGACTATATGTGATAAATAAATACTTGTGATGTGAATTAATTTTCCATAAGTAAACTAAATATAGCGAAGTAAACACATTAAGTAATGCTACGCTTTCGATATTCGGCCGATAGGGGCGCAGAGCCGGTTGGCACGCGCGCGGTCTCCGTTCTTCTATGTAATCGAACTAAATTATATATGTATAAGTATGACACTGGAGCATTTGGCCCAATACTCAGCGTTAATAGAATTTCGGCCCGCTTAGGCCAAAACGCTTCGTTCTCTTACGTGCAGTGAATATTTCTTTTTCAATGTTAAATGTTAAATTTGAAGAACAATTCTGCGAGCTGAGCTGTCTACCATGTGCTATACGAATTGTATTAGCGCTATCATTATTTTAAGAAAACATTACAAGTATAAATTCATGTGCGCATTTATACGTAGCTGTCTGGTTATAATAGGCCAGGCTCTAACCTTATATGTTATATCAGGTGGTCGCGTGTAACGGTGTCTAATAAATATTTCCTTATTTATTACATTTAAAACTTTCCCCAGAGTTAAGAGCTTCATCTGAAAACGGACTTCCGGTGACACTGTATAGCTAACCGTCATACACAGGGATATAAGTACTTTCAAACTAATCATCGAAGACGTGGACCCATGCAAACCCCCGAGAGATATTCCGTCAAAGTCAGAGATTGGTATATTGCACGTGCCCATAAGATACGACACGACGACCGCAAAACATGGTATATATGTATATAACATACATATCACGTCTCTGTCTATTACTTATGTTTGCTACCCTCACTTTGCTAGGCTATTTGTAGGGTTCCGTACAAATTTCCTAGCACAGACAGGTATATAGCTTGTATAGCTCGCAGCCAAAGGGAGGTTTAAGCTCATTTTTCATCTGAAGAGTGTAACTAACGCATACAGACAAGTCAAAAGTGGTAACTGTCGTCCAATGACGTCTGCAACCTACCTCGAACAGGACTGTAGAAATAGGATTCTTAGTGCCAGTAAGCATTTAACTATTATTAATCACATTATTTTATAATCACGCCAAATAGGCGGGAGCACTGCCAAGTGATTAAAATTACATGTCAGTTAATCGGAATGATTGGAAACGAAAAAATCTCCTCCAACCCAATAACAGTAATAATCGGTTGCTCACGATACACCCGGATTAAGCGATCAACAAACGTTGTGTCGCACCAAAGCCTTAAAACTCCCACGTTTATATTACATGTACCTATGCAAAATACAGCGATGCGTCCTCATGACAACGAGTAAGAGAATCTATTGTAAAAGTAATAAGGATGCGATTAGCTTGAGCAATTTAACTAGAGTATAACAACAAAGCATAGTAAGCTTTATAGCGACAGCAATAAAGATCTAATTCGCTCGTTTGTCCGCCAACATCTCCAGTTGACACAATCAGCTGTGATGCACGAAGCAATTACGTCAGACGCGTTACGAGACAAGCGCGCGCTGGGAGGACGGCGACCACGTGTCGTCTGAGTGTTGGTGGACACGAAGGTGAAATCAATTTGCTTAAAGTGTTGTTTTACTGTTTAGTTTTTAGTTCGGCTTGTTGTAGTATAAAAAGTGTAGATTCTGTTAGACGTAATGGAAATTATATTCACAACCCTCAGTTTTTTATGACTCGGAATCTTCACATATATTTTTTAAAGTTAGTGAATCTATTGAATGATGTAATGATAACAGTTTGCCTATTGAGTCCATATCATTAAAAACCCCTAGAAGGTAACTAAATGTAGAGACTTCCGGACGAGTCCACAAACCATTGCCCAAAATAGAGAGACTAACTGATGGGCTACAGTCAGCCGGGTGTATGTGTATTTTTAATACATATAATAATACATAAATTTCAACTTTCTAGACTCCGTCTCCACCGTCACTGCATCATAGAAACTATATTTCAAAATCGAATTTTGGTGAGAAAAAATGACATGAACTTTTTGCATGACAAATAATCCTTACATTACATTATCTCGGTCATCGACTCTTGAATCATTCCAGTGTTAACGAGTGCTCTTCTCCAAATGTAAGCGGGTAAGGCCATAGTCTTGAAGACCTCATTGCACTTCCTGTAAATACTCAACGCACGCCGACAAAGTATGAGATTACACTTGTCGGCAGGCCTGTGAACGCGAAAGGTTTCCAATGCCTAGACCTATTTATAACCATTATTCGCAGCCGGGGTCACAGGTGCGAGATGGCTAGTTAGGGCGGAAGCCCCTATGCTACGTCGCCCTCTTATCCCTGAGCCGATACGCAATTTATATATTATGTGGCTTATTATTACATCCTCACGTCAGGTGCTCTACGTGGTAAGTTGACTGCACTGTGTACTACACATCTTTATACAACAACTCTCATAAACACGTACGCTGGTTTGTGTATAGCTCGTACTTTAAAATGACCGCTGCGATTTCGATGAACTAAAAGCGGTTCAGATCCGGTACAGATATGGTATAAAAACTACATTATACAATTATAATCCTTACAGTATTGGTATCGTCTTCGGCTCGAATCCTGCCATCTTATAAATATTTCCTTCACAAAATTATATACGTTGTTGTTAAAATTAAAAATATTAGCTACAACAACTAACGGACATCTCGTAAGTTAAACTAGACACACCTCGGGGTACAACCTTTTATCCTCTACGATATTTTTCGTCTCCCAACAAGCAATAACCCAGCGCGGCAAACTAGTCTTAATCCTTATCATTCTGGGAGGAGTCCCGTGTTCAACAGTGGATGATGATGTTTTATTTCAAATTCGCCTTTAATTCCTTAACTCATATTGGCGCTAGAGAAACAAACCCGCTAAAGTCTGCATTTAACAGAAGTGAAACAAACCTTCTCAAGTGTGCAAGTACAGAAAATCGTAACTTAAGAGCTCAAATACATCAGTGCGAACTACGAAACACCTGCGAACACACCTCGGCCGGCTTATACTTGCATGTTGCAGCAGCTCACGGACGCTGCCGACAGAGCTTTACTGATGGTCCAGCTGTGAGCTTACTCAATATAATAGAACGTTGTTGTTAACACTTCGAGAACAAGACAATATAAAGCAAAAATATTACAAGATATTTACCTGTCATATTTGTTTCGACTGTTTCAACTATTTGTTTCAACTGTCACACCATAATAAAGTTGTAACAAAAGGCGAATTTAATGGCCGATGGCATTTGTACCGGTTAAATCTGGGTCGATAATGGAAAATGAAATATATGCAATGTCTTATAGTTTTCGTCCTCATCGTCATTATTTACCGCTAGAATCTACCGTAACGAGATAAGACTTGCACCTCCCGTCCGGAACACCAAAGCGCAATAAGGATTCATTCAATACACGACTCCCTTCCGGACAGCGTACATACATACACACACACACACACACACACACACACACACACACATTCGGCCGGCAGCGGTGTAACACTCACGTTGCATGTGTATGTGCTGCTTGGGCATCTTGTAGTCGGGCGGGTAGCATCGCTCGTAGAACTGCAGGTCGTCCACCGCGCACACCTCCGGCGTTGGTATTATAAGCCCCGTGCCTGATATCGCCCTCTGGAGGTGGTGTTCCTGTGGACAACGTACATTCATATATTTATTATTTTCATTTACCAAAGTTATAACATTACGCCTGTACATTCCTGAAGGGGAAGTCAGTGGAGTGTAGTACTCCCACTTGTAACCAATTATGTTATACGTTCCACACATGAAAATTTGTACATATGTTGGCGGTGCTTATCTTGTATTAAGATTTTTTCAATACAATTGTATGTCAGAGTATGTATTTAAGTACGTGTGAAGAGAATGAGGACTAAATAAGCACACGTCAGTTCTGTCACGATGGATATATCTGGCATTTGGCGCTCTCCTCCCACCCTGCAAGGGGATCTGCCTTGACGATACAGTAACAAAAATAAAGTTCTTTTAGTCAATGTAACAAAGGTTAGAAGGTAGAGTGAGAAAATATCATAACAATATCCAAACTACCTCTACGCTGCAATCTCTACACACTGATAGCGCACATACGAGTACATACGACGCCCCCGGACGAGATAAATTAGCGGCTCAAACCCGACGAGGGTGGTGCCCGCGACCGCCATCTTGTTACAGAGGGTTTTTTTTCGGTGCCCAATCGTTCGTTCATCAAGGAAAAACCGATAGCGATCGCCAATAAAGCAATAAATAATAATGATGATAATAATATACTAAGACCACTTTATATCCTGTAAGAAGTTATTATATTCATGGAGAGATGTAAAATTTCATAGGTGGATAGTAGGAGTGTACTATTCTCCTCCGGTTTCACCCTTTCGGAGGATACAGGGGTCAAGATTTTAAAATTTATTAGTATTAATATCAATATACTTGAATTTGTTATTAAGACAATACAAAAACAGTACAGGTCGTACAAACAAACAAAATATATAATAAGATAGAAGACTTGATATCCAATGACAAGTTATTATTATTACTGCCGCTATACGCACCAACTTTTTTATGAACGCGTAAGACAAAAATAATACAGCCGGGAGAAGAAAGCTAATAAAAATGTTATTTGCTCCTAATGTTCAAGGACAACACAACTTTCGCGAGGTTCCTGGAGATACGCATCTTCTATCTTTGCGATACGTATCGTTAGTACCAACTTACGTCGTTGCGTGACTCTACCAAAACGTAGGCATCACTCCATTACGAGCGCTATCTTCGTCGGATTCAGATTATCGACAGATTATCGATATTATCGACATTCAGATTGTTTTAAGCTACCCACAGTTTTATCGACAAGGTATGCCTAGAGGCGGCATTTTCGAAATTGTTTATTTGAAATTGTTTCGATAATATCTAACTACATAGTTGCGAGTCTCGTACACTTTTATTCGCGTGCCAGCGGCAGAGAGCTTCGTGCGCCGCTGGGGAATATTTATTTTTCATATAATTGTAAAGGACAAACTAAAAACTGTTTATTACTTTTCACAGCGGCCAGCCGTTTTCAAAATTACTTGTTTTCTGTACGCAACAACAATAAATCCGATGTAGAGATTAAATTTATTAATAACAAACAATGAAATTGCGATAGTGTACCTCGGACTATAATGTTACATTTTATTTCAAAAGCCACTTTCACACATACGAATATAACAAACAACGAAATGATTTAACAACTGAATCTAGACAATATCCTCTGAAGTTGCACCTGCACAGCTCTCTGTCATCAGTAGGACAGTTTAGAAACAACACGCTACATCGACCGTTCGGTGATATATTCCTAATGTCATTCGTACCTACACTTATCTACTGTATCTCCAATCAAATACCATACAACCTAGAATATTCCGACGTATTTTTTCGTTTTCAAAAATATACCGTAAACAAAAGTCTATATTAACGACAGATCGGGTTTGGTTAACTTATCACTAGTGTAATTTGTAAAATATCACATCTATTTATATGTTATGTTCATATATATTTAGAAATGAAAGAGAACGAAGATATAAAGGAAACTTGATAGGAGCTTCGACCTAATAAATAATTGAATAAATGAACCCCCGTCCAACGTGACCTTCTTTCATCTAAGATATAATCATTTCAAAACTCTAACATTCACAAACGCACGTGGCCTTCTCAACCGGACCTACGACATAATACCGCGCGGGTACCTATATAATTTTTCTGTAATCTCTCCTGTCTCATTACTGTATCGTCTAAGTCCCTAACGGATAGGCAGGAAGCACCGTACACCCAATATCTCCATCCTTACAGACCTGCCGTAGGTACTCCTCCAGCCATCACTACTTTCATACACTCACGCCGGTTCATCTCCAAATAGACCTGTTACATCTCGTTGATGCCAAAAGATTATTACGCCTTCTTATATCGTCTTCGAGCATACATAATAAAATATTCTATAAGAATCGCCTGCGGTGTTGATGAGGTCATCCAGATACAATTAACTCATACCTATAAATAGATATACACATGTAATGTATGTACTTTGACGTATTTTTCTCACTCCAAAAACTGTAGTTCTCCGCCATACGAATATTTCATCTATAAAATTGGTGCAACAAGATGCGATTTAGCGTTTTCCTTTCATTCATTCAGTAACATTCAACATCTTTGTACGAACGAAACCGATCCAAATTAAACCGTATGCAGTATTCTAAAAACAATTTTTTCGCTCATTAAAAGTTCGATATGGGTTGTTTAGCCCTTTTACGATATGCAATTATATGAAACATTTTTGTTGTTAATATCTAGCAACCTATCTTTTAGACCACACGCATCACAGTGGGATACACAACCAAAGACGAGTAACACATCTGTTTGTGTGGAGCGCGGCGGACGCAACACCGCAAGCAACGTCTGAAACTTTCTGAAACTACATGTCCGATAAAGTTTAACACATACATGTACACATATTTAAGTACACGCCTGCGAATCGGAGATAGTTTCAAAGTTACTCAGCGCTAAACTTCGTTTTAAGACCGTGCAAGAAAGTTAAGCGGCAGCATATCAATGAGAACTTTGTGTCCACAATGCAAAAAAATGGATTCTCGTTTTCTTTTTTTCGTTCTTTTAATGAGACACAATTGCCAATCAGCTGCATCAACTAACACATTAATATCTGTGTGCACTTGTAACCTTGGCCTTATCCTTTTCTATTTTGAGAGGAGAGATTAATATCCGGCAGTGTCAAGCAATCATAAAATGAAGATGGCAGTTGACATAAATATGTTGAACTTTACATAAGAAACTATGTAAATACAAACAAAAACATACACATATATATATAAAGCCAGTGATAGCCTAGTGGATAAGAATTCAGCCTCTCACTCCGGGGGTGCTGGGTTCAAAACCATGACGCGCACCTCTTTATAAAAATGCTTTTTAAGTTTAAATATCACTTGCTAACGGTGAAAGAAAACATCGTCAGGAAAACTGCTCTCCTTATAATTTATAAAAAAAAAGAATCTGAGGTGTGTGAAGTCTCAACCCGCACTTGACCAGCGTGGCAGACTATGGCCTTAACCCTCTCAATATGAGAGAAGACCCACATTCCAGCAGTGAAATGACAAGTGGGCCGATTACAATTTTTTTTTATATATATAAAACAATTTGACCTATTTACGTGCGCGCAGACGAAACGCTTAGACACGTGGCGCGCGCCGTGCGTGCTAACTAACGTAGCTACGGCGTGTCCGGGGCCGGGCACGCGGACCTTGCCCCGACCGAACAACTCTCAAACGTTGCATCACCATCATCGGCGTCATCGTCAACGGTCGAACCGCGAGACGTTCCGAGCGAGTGACGTCACGACGGAATAATACTAATTGTAGCCGTTGTAATATTTTGGTGATCGTTTGGAAATATACAAGTACATATAAAAACAGGAGATATATCAATTGATATATCAATGATCATGATGATTATGATCAATTGATATATCAATATTGAAGGTAAGCAAAATGGCCGCCTCGTGGGAGAAGAGAATCTTTATAGGAGAAACTTAAGGTAAATAGTCGGGTAAATGGGTTGTTGGCTTAGTTGTTAGTGAACCAAACTGCTGAACTGGGAGACGCGGATTTGATCTTTGCTGAGGAAAAAATCTGTGTAAGAAGAGATCCATTAATTACGTGAAGCATTCAAGGGGGGGAGGAGGTCGAGTTGAATCTCATCTAATCTCACTTTGGGGAGCGGGTGTCAGCAAATATCACCTAATTTTTTTTCCGCTAGAAACAGGAAAAAATTACGAGAACATAGTTTTAAATGAAGTAAAATATGATTCTTTATTAAAATATAGTTAAACCGTAGACAAATTATTAAGAGATTTTGCGACTGCCACAAGTTGCACAGTAGCTCGTCGTTTTGAAAATAAAAAAAATCTCAAGTCGATTGGGGCTTGGGGTAGGGTATTAAATCAAACCTCACGAAAACTCATTACGAGGGGAGGGGAGGTCAAAAATTTCAAAAAACGCCTCACGCAAATAATGGACGCCACCTAATGCGCATAGGTTATATCTATACAAGTAGTTTACCAGACGTCTGGTTACCAAAACACACTCACTGCCTTTGGGATCAGATGAATTGTGTTGCCACAAGCGTTATTTTTTTGAAAAACAACAAAATTAAAAAAATTATAATGCAAAGTTACACATTTTAAAATGGAACCAACAACCAAAAATGTTACATACATCATGTATATTATAAATGGCAAGACCGGTGCTATTATCGCTCGCGGGCCGTCCGGTCCGGCTCCGGCTGTTCCGTCCTATCGTGCGTCTTCGCGTGGGACATTGTACACAGTCGTATACTATTCTAATTCTACCGTGTATTCTGAAATGAAACTTTCATTTTGGTGATAAAAGGTTTCATTAAATTTATCTACACAGACAAAGTGATATGGCATTTTAAGTGTATTTTAGTTGTTTTAAGTGTAGTATAAGTTCTTTAAGGGTTCTTCGTCTGTTCGAGGTGGCAGAGACCGACTTTAATATGACGGTAGTATTTTGGTGTGAGTTCTAACAGAAAAAACTTATTGTCGGACCTACAGCAGCAGATAAAAACGGAAATATTGCTTTGACTTGAAAAATATATATAACGAAATTACTAACCCGTAAACAGCGCAAACATTTAAAGGATACGCACAAAAATACAACTTTGCCTTAAGGAATTTTAGGATTGCCGTACCCATCTCCTGAAGGCGAAGTTGCCGAGTACAATTTTCAAAGACAATTTCTATTTTTTTTTATTTATAGGCTGTTAAACCGAACGGAGGCAGCATCGTAAACCAATTACCCGGCGCGACCGCACCGCGATGGGAAAGGATCGCGTTTCCATATAATCCAAGGCTATTTAACTCGTTCTTTCATTCATTCACGCTCCGACGGACCGTGGACTTTCATTACGGATACAATTGTCTATTCTTTAGTACTAAGTATGAGCATCTACCATCGGAGGTACTAGGCGTTTTTCTTAAAATTTAGATTAAATATATTTCATGCATTACATTAGTGGTATTACACTGTGATGTGTCGAAAATATGAAAGTAATTATGTCGGGAGAGCTCTACTAATATGGGGCTTATCAAGTAAGGAGAGAAAAACTCTCTTCGAAGCCGACAACGCTAACTCCGTGTCCGTATCTCGATAATCCACAAGCAAATGTCGAAACTAT
>DWME01004171.1:0-16767 GCA_018244795.1 Parelbella ahira ahira
GCAGAGAGCACGGAGTGCCAAATATCCCTATCCTTACATACCTGCCGTGCTTCTTACACATTCATCAATATCTCCATTATATTAGGCTGCAATATTTTTTATGATTTTTGAAAAATTTGGAGTGAGATGGGTTAAGACTATAATTTGACCAAGCTGACCAAGTTCTGTTTGGCAGATTTCACCCGCCTTCGACAACATTGTGTATGTGGCAATGGGATCTACTATATGTCCCACGTAACACAACATTGTGAGAGTGTACTACGCCACTCTGCTTATCTCTATAGGGAAATACAGGCGTGATGTTTTGTGTATATACTGAGTTAATAACAAGCAATCTGCATGACTATTCGCTACTCCAAATATGAGTTTCCATTCGAGCCGGCAACAAAATTGCGCACGGAATGTTAGTTGAAAATAAAAGCTTACTCGAACAGCTATCGGAAATAGTTCCACTGTTTCCATTACACCGGCCTCTAGGGTTGTCACATCCGGCAGTCTGAAAGTTGGATCTACACTAAATTTAACAAGGTATTTAGGATAGGCTAACGTTTGGCCGCGAACCCGCCTGATAGAAAACGCATATGCTTGCGAAGATGGAGCATGCGTGCCTAGAAAAAGTCTTTGGAAGTCTAGGAAAATTCACCTTTGCTTTTAAAAATTCCAGGTTATATGTGTATGGAATTACGGTCGCGGACGGAGTATTCCAATCCTTGGAGGTCTGGATAGCCTCATCTTGGCGTTTTCTTTTAAACTTTTTAATATCCACTATGTAATTGCATCTTTGAATGTTTTAAGTAAACAATTCTGTGCACTGTAAGGCCACTAAAACAGTAATATAAAATTGTTTTCCTCGCACTCTCTTTGACGTAACATCACGCCTATAACCCCCGAAGGGGTACGCAGAGGAGTGTAGTACACTCCCATGTTCGACCAGTTACGTTTGAGGCCTATGGAGTAGGTCGTGAGCCTATTGACATACACCGGGCACACATCCAGAATCAAGTCACTACCAGAAAATCTAAATTAGAAAAATCCAATAATACTCGAGCCAGAATTTGAACCCAAGACCTCCCGTTCCGCAGTAGCGCTTGCAACCACTCGACCAACGAGACAGTCTCGAGTCTCTTTGATAGATATTTACAAGCGTATCTATAAGTCATCTTCCTCTATTGAACCTTGCACTGATTCTTTCAATACGTGCCTCTAACACTAATGAATGTTACGTGCCAATGAATCTCTTGCAGCAATGAATATAGAACAAATGCTAGTGCTCATCACACAAATATTTGTACTGGATGGGAATCGAACTCGCGACCTCGATTCGCCAGTTTGTTTCGCTAACCTCTGGACGAGCGGGCTGATCAGATATTTTGTATTCACGAAGCGTGACCGATCGGTTTATGACAACCCTACCTAAGACGAATACGTATTGCGCAATGTTTCCAACTGCACATTACTCATCGGTTTACGCATGTATGTATGACTAATAGTAATAACACCAGCATGGAGCAAAATCTGAATCTGTGGCCGCTGATGTGAATACTTGATGACGTTAGCTATCGGAATATTTCAATAGAGACGAGCTGGTTGTTCAGGTTTGTACCCGTTATCCGCTGTTTGTCCGAATTGATTTTGTATGACAACCCGTATTTGGCCAGCGTGGCAGACCATGGCCGTAACCTTTCTTAATCTAAAGCGAGACTCGTGTATAACAGTTGACAAATAAAAAAGATATTGATGACATTTCGAAAGTGTAAATATAGTTTTTCGGGAAGATTCCATAAAACTTGGGGAAAGTGTGGAATTCAGGTTCTCTATGACTACTAACTCTCAATTATGCTCCAGGTTTCTTCAAAGTTACATGCAGAGATTGCTGTCATTAACAAAATATAATACTTTAGTCATCAATTAATAACATATCACACATCCATATTAGTCATACAATAAAAAAAAAACTGTTCTGCTGGCTCTAAAACTTACGCTATTCTAACAATGTGTATTGCTATTTTTATTATTGTACAACCTTTTTTCTGTAATCACTACAAATATGTAACTAATCGGATAATCTATTTGTTACAGATTCTCCAGATGCTACATAACATCCTAACACTATGTAAGTTGTTATCGAAGTATTATTAACTAAATACGTTTACGCTATGACATTCGATGCCTAGTTATTCTTTCTTTTTTTATATCTCGTATTTTTTTTAGTTATTCTATTGATAGTTAGTTCTTGTTAGGAATTTGTTATAGACTATTGTCGATGGCAATCGCTTTTGATCATCATCATCATCATCAGCCTATCTCAGTCCACAGCTGGACATAGGCCTCAACCAATGAACGCCGTCGCGCCCTGTTATCACTTTCATAATTTTATCCTACTTTAGAGACATTGTCAATGCATTTTATATTATAAGCCGATGTCACTTTGTTGCAAATTGTTTAAGATTAAATTTTGAAAAATTAAGGCTCTGTCTCATTGAACATCTTAATACGTAGTTTACGCGTTGGTGACGCTTTGCGCTTTTGGTCGGGAACTTTATTCCTTACGGGCAAGTAAACATTTGTTTATATATTTTCTTATAAGAGTAATCTGTTTATTACATAATAATACTATGTAGTTACAATGACCATACAATTTACATTTACAATTCGCATACATGTACTTAATTGTTTATATACAAATTATTACAAGCTTACGTAACTATCAATAATCATTTGTATTAACGTCATGTGCCATATGAATTAACTAGTGATATTGAAACACGGCTGTGACTGTATGATATGCAAGACTCATCATCCCTACTCATGACGAGCATTACTCAGTTATACCACCAAAAGTTGCTATGGTTGAATAATTGCTTAAATGACCAGATATGGCTGTGTCATATGTCATTTTCATCATCCATGCTCATGAAGACAATTTAGTAGTCACGCCTCCAACGCTTACCGTAGTTGAATAACTTCATGGATTATTTGCAATGTGCAGCCGTGTCAGTATTATGAGCGCTTTAAATAATAATAATGTCATTGTAATGGCGCATTTTATACTAAGTACAAAGGAAACCGCGGATCCTTATTATGTTTATGCTAATCGTTCGTGAAGGCCGCTCGCTTGGTCAATATTTCTATCGCCTACGCTCCAATAAGTTGCCTACCATGTATTTTATGATCTAATTTGTCTTTCTTACGTTAAACGCTATTTTGTATTATCTAATTCACTGTTTTATTGATCCGGTTCAGAGGACCAAATTTATTCGCTCCCTTTGCTTTAAAAGAGCAAAGCATTATTTACTTTTCTGTATTTATTCCTTTTGAATTTAATTTGATTTTTGTGATCATATCAAATGCAAGTTTATCAACATCAACGACCTTTTGTACAGTCCACTGTTGGAAACAGGTCTCCTCTCAGAGTGAGAAGATCGCAAATAATACCGGTAAGAAGTACGCTTTGAAATGCAATTTTCTTCTAGTTTTTTTGTTTGGTATGAGTATATTGTTACGTTATTCCGTGAGCTGGTAGATAGCCGGTTAATGTTCATTGCCTCTCATTAATATTAATCATCATTATCATTATCATCAATTTATTTACTGTTCCACTTTTGGATACGGGCTTCGTCACAGATGGATAAGGTTTAATGTACTAGTGTAACACATTGACAGTGGTGTCTACATCCAAACTAAATAAAAGACACTAGTATTTTTGGGTTAAGTTTACTCACAGATAAATTTCTACCACATTTTCGACTCATTCTAGTCATCTTCGAAGGGGTAGGCAGAGGAGTGTAGTACACTCCCACGTTTTACCAGTTACGTTTAAGTCCCATGGAATAGGTAGTGAGCCTATTGCCATGCACCGGGCAGAATTCCTGATTCGGAGTCACTACTAGAAATTCTAGATTAGAAAAATCTTATAGCGCCCGACCCGGGATTTGAAACCAGGACCTCCCGATCGGCTGTCGCGTTTGCAACGACTCTACCAACGAGGCAGTCCAGTCATTTTCTATAACTATATAAATAGTTTTTTTATTATTAAGCACTGTCAGTTCATGTGTCTAATCCAATTATGTATTCAGTCCGACGTAAGTGTGTCTTGGATAGTACCGATTAAATTAGAATATTGAAAAAAAAAATTAAAGCGACAAAGTTAAGAGCGTTACGGCACGCATTACGTGTAAGCTACCCGCGAAAGCCTCGGATAATCCGTAAATCCATTGGTATTTACGATACACCTATATACTGTGTTATACCAGACAAACAAAAACGTGTTGTTACGGTTTCGGAGATAAGGTGTGACGGTAATTTCTCTATTAGATAAGGTTTACGGGCGATAGCATCTTCACAAGTAAATTTCTATTTTTAAGATACACCCGCATCTAATTCAACCACAGAACCCTCCACAGGTCAACGAGTTAGCTGATGTCTCTGAACAAGTTTAAATAGAATTTGAAAACTTGTCACTCATAATCGTTGCTCCCTGTACACAGTTCGTTAGAACGCTTCGTGTTATTGTGGTTTTACTTGTAATACACGTTTAGAAACAAAAAACGGTATTGCTGGTAAATACTTACGTTTGTGTCTGTGTAGAGCAGCAGTATCTCTAATCTTCTCTTTTAAATGATTTTGGATGGTTCTGATTTTCAAACATAAATATACATACACATATACATTCGAATAGAATTTCCTAGCTTGCTAATTGGCTGTATCTTCCAACAATGAGCGTGAACGGTCATGACATTTGATTTTATCTCATCTAAAACTTTCCACCTGAGATTTTGGAACCATTGAAACTCTCTGTTTCTATTGTGTCATAGCACAAGAGCAACAGACAGACAGACAGAGTGTCAATGATGATCAAAATGATGATGTCAAATGATGAGTGTCAAAAATGAGATCAGTTGATCCCAGTGATCGTAATCAAACTGATGAACTGATCTCATTTTTTATATAATGACTCCATCCGATCTTCAAAACTGAATGAAACTTTGACCAATGTTAGAAATAGTTTCATTGTTATTTGGTAATAGGAGAGCTGTATGTGATCTCTTTTTGTAGAGATTTGTACAATGAGAAATGTTCTATGTACATTGACTTAATACATAAATTGGACCGGACCAATATCAACTTAGACGGAGTTTTTGATTCAAATTTTAAACTTTTGTAAAATACAATTTTTAATAATTTTTCGATATCAATTTTTTATACTTTATACTGGCTAGCTGCAACAGTGAGTAAACAAGTTTTTGCTGCTAATGTGATTAGATATTACTCTGTGCCGTTAGTTAGTTTCTATCGGTTATTTACTTATGGGCGAATAAAGGAATATCTTGGTCACAATATAACAGAAAATCAAAGTAGTTCTTGTAAATAGAGCACACGGACATTTAACTTTAAAAATAAAATCACCAAATACGAGGCAAACATGGCCGAAGAAGGCATTATACGCACGAACAAAGAACTTGAGGCCGAGACAGAACAGTTGTTTGACTCTAATTAAAACTCATTACGTCGACCCGATATGGAGGCGTCGCAGTCAAAATAGATTTATAACGCTACATTAGAACTAGTAAAGAAGTTCGTGACACCAACTTAAACGTTAACTAAGAAAGAGTCGGTGTTAAGTGTGGTAATCTTTATTCCAAAGAAGATAAGACATGTTTTACAAGAGATAGTAAACATAAAGCGGAAGCTAAAATTTTGGTAGCGGAACAGATGTAGAACTTAGCACGTAACGCCATTTAAACGTGAACCGCTTGCGTTCTTTGTATCGCCTCCAATTTGACTATTTAGTCTTTGACCGCACGGGGCGGGGGAGCCAAGATAAGCTGGTTGCTCTGTGATTTATTCTTTCTTTGTTTGAAGTGAGCGCGGGACAGAATGTTGACACGATTTTTTTTAATTCGTCCATCGTAAGTCTATGTAACGTTTGAGATGAATTATTCGTTCATCTAGTGGATGTGTGCTAGTTGACATGAATTTATTAGTGCTTTGAGGCTCCGTTTACATTTTTCTTTTTACTGGACTTCCTAAAGAAAGGGAGAGAGCGGTCAGTTTCATTCATGGTGTCATGGTACCTTTGTTGCGGTTTTTACGGGCCACTTAGCATGAAATTGGCTATTGTTCGTTTGCCTACTAAATTTCTTTTTAGAATAAACCCTCGTTTTCTGAATAATTACTCTATCAAAGTTAAAAAAGCAACAAACCCTAATGTCTTAAAGCCGCTCAACTAAAACCTCTAGTGAACGATACATTACCTCTGTAATGAAATGAATAAATAACACTTGAAAGTTCTCGGATGCATTAAGTTCCACCCAAATAAATTCAAACATATATTTGTTTACGAAACTAAAATTTAGTATAGTATGTTTTACATACGAGTAGAAATTGTAAAATCAAACAAATACCATTACGATCCAATGTAAAATTTGAAAAGAAAATTTGTATTGGTGGATATTTGATTTTGTTGAGTTTTGAGAAAAGAAACTCTATAGTAGTGTTCATTTTTACTTCGGTAATTCGGTTTCCTTGACCATCCAAATTAATAAAACGAATCCACAACTATGTTTGATTAAAATAGCAAACATTTTCACGTTGTTAAATCACTGTAAATAAACATTCAGAAACCTTTGTATTAATTTGTTAATACACAACCATTTTAACATTGTTTCCGTTATCGGCGACGTGGCTTTACCTATCGTTACATTTTATAAAATCCTTGGTCTACTTATTATTCATTTCTTGACAGTTAAGTCCGTCGGTATCAGTTGCTTCAATCAACCAACGATGTTCACGTGACTTTTGTCTAATTTCGACTGCGTGGTATTTTTGTCGGTTCATCTGGTATCTTTCTTCTTGTTTGTGTACAAATATGCTCTCCGAAAATGCTGTTCCTTATGTGAGACAACTTCTTTAATCTATCTGTGTATACTCCAAACGTAGAATTATTATTGATAAGTTTGGATACTGGAATATATAAGTAGGTAGTATATGTAGTAGGTAGTGTGGAATATATAAGTAGTAGGTCTATTCCATTATTTAAATTTTATTTACTACTTCACTACTTATTCTTCTTGAGTGCCTAGTTGGAGAGTGGTTGCAAGCGCGACTGCTGATCGGGAGGTCCTAAGTTCAAATCCCCGGTCGGGTACTATTGGATTTTCCTAATTTAGTATTTTTAGTAGTGTCTCGAAGTCTGGATCTGTGCCAGATGTACGGCAATAGACTTACCATCTATTCCATGGGATATAAACGTAACTGGTGAAACATGGGAGTGTACCCACTACACCCCACTGCCTACCCCTTCGGAAATTACAGGCATATTGTTACGTATTTGTTAATTTTTGTAAATTTAGACCTTTCAGACCTCTATAATACATTGATTATCGAGTTTAACATTTTGATATAAATGTTCTATAATAATTGCATTATAAATTCAATGCATCTGAGCGGCTGGGCTGGAAGAAATAAAAAAACTTTATATACCTAAATAGGTCTATTTTTAACTGTTTTGATAAACGTAACAAAGAAAGTTATGCTTAGCACACATCTTACGAAAATAGTACTCTCATATTATTTTCCGAATCATTCAATAGTTTACGTACATTTGAAAAGGAGGTTATTTTTATAATTATTTATATACTCAAATATCTTATTGGTTACTTGTATGTGTTAAAACCCGTTCTTCGTCTTTATAATAGTTCCCATTCAAATGATTGAAAGGAATAAAATCACGGGACCCTGGCATTATATAAGCAATTTGATCCAGTACGGGGACTTCCTGTTCCGGCTTAAGTTTTAATTTTATTTCGAATGTTACGTTAAGGTATATCGATAATTTAATATACCAATAAGAACTGTCGGTTGAAGTTAATACACGATCTCTTTCTTCCATTTTAAAATACTATGTATGAATTTCGTTTCACTCATATTAAGTAATTTTGCTGCTTGCTGTACACTCTTAAAAAAGTTGTCTGCTCATATGTTAATGTTTTTGAAATATATATGTCATGAAAATGTTCTAAATAACTTTTATTATACCTTTTGGTGTAACTAAATTCTGCTATCAGTCACATTACTGAGAGTTACACCTTATTTAAGCAAATATTTAAGAACCGGATAAAATAGTAATTGGTTGAACAAATATTTTTCCTCAACTCTGCTACAGTTTAATATATTCCGTTCAGATAACACCTCATTTGTACATTCAAAGACTCCATTCACAATAAACAAACCATTCTTTGAGATGTCTTGCTTACATAGATCTTCTTCTGCATCGTGTTCACTGGATTTTATATGTCTTGCAACAAGATCGTCATTGGATGCACAGTCAGAAACCAGAACGGCAAATACAAATTTGTCGAGTCCAACGCTAGCGGTTCCAAATGTGAATCAACAGCCTGTATTTCGTGGCAATAAAGTACAGATTGTGTCGACGCTCAATACAGGAGAATCGGAGATGATTTTGAAAAGGCACACGTGCACAACGCCCCAGTTGCGTTCGGATATGCAAATCCCTTTGTTGTCTACATCGGGTTGCGTCAGTAACGGGACCTAGTTACATAGGACCCGCGGGCTGTTGCCGGTGTCGAAAATTTTTAACCCACTTTTTTGTTTTCCCATTCGTCCCACTTTGTTTTGCACTTTAGAATGGAGCGCTCGAATGCTGTGGAGTGGGAATTTTTTACGAGTTTTCCCCGAAAAGGGAGGCTATTACATTCTTTTGGGTTGACGCCTGCGCTCGGATTTGATTGTAAAAAAAGGTTAGTTTCCAAGTGAACATGAATGGGAAGCTTTTCTTACTTCATTTAATGACACTACATTTTTAATTTACAAACGTCGAACAATAGAATTTGATTGTATAAGAAGATTTAAAGCACTTTTTGTAATTTATCATCATCATCAAACTTTTTTATCGCTCCGTGTGCCTCATGGGTGTCCTCTCGTAGTAAGGCTAGATTTAGGACCAAACGTTACCACGCTGTTCGAGAGCGTTTTGGTAGTCATCATGCACTTTAGAGAACATTTTGGATCACTTTGACGTGTAGTAGGTTTGATTCCGTCGTTGATCAATGGTTGCGAGCGTGATTAAAGCGGTAGAGCTGCCTATCTACTCTGGGAGATACAAACGTGAGATTACGATTTCAAAGTGTTTAATATAGGTCTCTTTATATAACTGAGTATGTACATACGTAAGGCGCAAATAACTTTGTAAAGTACGAGGCGTGACATTAGTCTCCCAGAGTGGGAAATTGTTGTAAATTTTAAGTATTAGTCTTACTTTGTTATTAGTCGCTTGAAATTTCCAAACGATTCCTAATATTTCTGGAAACTATCAACAGTAATAACGTGTAACATTAAAGAGCTTGTGATATTCAAACTGGAACGTAACGCGTAAGCTTTGAACGTTTAGTCATATATTGAAACGAACGCTGTTTTAAATCAACGATTGAAACCGTATGGAAGCATTAGCTTTGAATTCTTGATCATGCGGTTTGCGGCTTTTGTCTACGTCATTTGTTGTGTCTGTTGCCACAAAACTCTCGATATTCTTAATTTAATGGCGTAAAGTTTTGTTGTTTCTAATATTGAAAGTGGATTCTGATATTGTTTAAAAAAATCGTCCATTTGCTTTTCAGACAAAATGACATTTTTAGTTTAGTAGCTGAGCGTTATATTTTTTGGAACTTACAATAACTTAAAAATATCTTCATTTTCGTCTCTCACCAGGGTTGAAAGGCATCGATGGTCAATTCTCTATTAAACTCGTTCTCGAAGGATCCTTTTTATTAACCTTTACACTGATACACATCCTCTCTCATCTATAACCCCATAACGCTTTCTGGTGAGTATAGAGTCATAATGTTTTATCGATATCTCGATGGTTCTATATTTTTTGGGACACTTTCTATTCTTTCTAATGGTTTTATTAGACACTGTTACTTTTCTATTTCAGTCGCTGCGTTTGATATTTGATACGAATTAGACGCTTTGATAAAGGGCTCCCAATAATAGTGTTTCTAACAAAAGAAGAATAAAAAAATCGGACTGGAGAGATCTGTACTCGAACCGGGGTCTTCTGGTTTCGGGACCGCCCGATTTGAGCTATTATCAGATTGTCAAGTATGAAATTTGTAGAAATATAGGCAGTTTGCTGATAAACACAAGTTACTTTAGGAATGGATGCCAGATATAATCTAAAGTGTACATGTTGGCTAGCAGGAAAAACGTTGTAGTATATTATGCGATTTACAGACTAACCCAAAGTTAACTAATTTCAACTACATGATACGGAAAAATAATTGATACACGATCTAGAGGAAAACATTTTTAATGGATTACCAATAATAAGCCCGATCGCTGACGCAAATCCGAATGTACGTATTCTTACTATTGTAGTTATTATAACATTGCGCAGCTATTTCCACTGCTAGAATGTTACAGTAACCACGCTTGCAAAATCATTATTTCAGACGGCAACAAAATCGTAATGGGCTTGTTATATTAATTCTGTTGAACGTGGGCTTAGAATGTTCTGAATGGGAACGACTCATAAATTTAAAATTACACCCCAAATTTCGTTTCACAAGCTACAAGAGAGCTTATTTCATATGAGCTTAGTACAAGTGGATTGGACTTTAAGTGTTTGCCAATGGTGATTTACCGTTGGAGTTTGTATTTGTAGGTACATTTTGTATCCGAGGTTTTAATCCTTTTTAGATCCTGACGTTTATGGAAGGTGCCGGGTTTTATTCCCGGGTCGGGTATTATATGATTTTTTAATTTAGAATCGCTAGTACCAGCTCGGAGTCCGCGGAGGCCAGAGCATATGCCATCACATTCAGTATTCTACATACATATTATTATTTAGTGAGTTGCAAACTTCCATAAAGTATGCTGTGCAATGAGAAGGCAAAATATTATGATAAAAGCTTTTGATCATGGTTTGTGAAATTAACAATCTGCATTTGACGCACTTTTTATTCTAAGTAGCAAACCCCAGTGGAATAGCGAAACGATAAAAGGAAAACGTAACTTCACGTCTTCTCACTTCTGTGATTCCCGAAAGGGTGGGAAAATTTATTTTACTTATGCTTTAAACTGAAGAAACTTGAATTTTTGGTTTCAGTCTCCACCGATAACGCACCATCACTCTCACACAACAGTAGTAGCAGATTCGCAAATAATACTGAGACAATTTAAAACCTGAGCTGTTCTGGCGTTTGATGGCACATATCATATTTGCCCCGTTTTATAAAGCTCGACATTGCCTCTCACTAACAAGTCGGTGATATTTTAAACTAAGCCATATTCATTCAGAACTGCCAAGTAGAATTTTATCCGAAAGCCCGATTTTGCTTACTGGTCCCCAAACCACGCCCGATATTGCTTTATTAAATGGATCCAGTACTGAGATTACACAAAGCGTTTCAGAGCCATTATATTGCGGATAAACAAACAGAATGACAACGTTTACGTCAGTCAACTGTCCCTGTTTTTTTCTGTACACCAAGGCTTTTTATCCTTTGTTTTAGTTTTATTAAATGGCTTGGTTAATACTGCTAAACTGACTGCTATTTATCTAAGTTTTGCTAGTATTTTTCTCGTCTGTTGAATTAATCATTTCGAATTGTACAAAAATATTTTGTATTTCAAAGAGAGTACGTGAAGGTAAATAATTAAAATTATTATACGGTTTAAAAATTTCATTATTACAGAACAGTGAGATAACACAACAGATAATGATGTCATTGTAATTATTATCATCGTCATTGCTAAGTCTGAGCCGACTGTTGGACATAGCCCTCGCTTAATGAATTAGCTTCATAGCGCTTTGTTCTACTTTTACCTAATCTATTATGAGATCTTTAAAATCTATTAATTCAAAATTACATATAACTTAAGAACAAATTTCAAAATCAATAAAACACAGCATGATATTGTATAAAACATTAATTACTATTTAATTATCCTCATCTCTGAGAAATTACTGATCACAAAACGCGGATGTAACTGATGTTAGCTAGGTAGAATTTATGACGGTTGTTGTATTTTGAGAATTATTGTTGTTATATCATCGTGCCAGATCACTTGCGGTGTAGGTAGAGAGAATATTGAGTACATGTATTTTGCTAATGCATGGGTTCTCGTTCATTTGTTTAATATATTATGTAAAACAATAAAATACGGTCAATCTCCGTATGGGTGATGGTAATAGTTTCACGTGCGCTCTCTCAGCTTCCTGACTATTGTGTGATCGAGAGCAGATCATTATAAACTACAGAAATTTGCCAATATATTGTGATAAAACATATATGGGACATGCATCTGCATCTCTGCTACTCCTATGTTCATTTAAAGAAATATTAACTATGATAGTCTTTGCGCAAAGACTACGCTTAATCAAAAATAATACGTAGATAAGAACTTGGGACACCATATTTTGATTTCAAGGAATTAACACTTATTTGTGTTCCTCAAATAAAATACCACAGAGTTTAGTATATTGCTGCAATGGAATCCAGTGTAGTGAAGCAAGAGTGGAGGTAGAGATGGATTATTCTTCTTCTTCTTTAACGTTCACTCTTGTCTGAGTGGTCGTGGTTGATGGTCACATTAGATACTTATTGCACTAATGTTCACTTCCAGGGCTGTTGCCCGTCGCGCCAGGTCCGTGGATATCTTACGGCTGGTTGCGTTGCGAGAAGACTGGACTGCAGTGGACAATGGGGGTTTTTCTATAAGATCCATTCATTGTATCGGTGAACGATCACCAGCTTTCTATCGTTGCACCTACCCTTGCACCACAAGAAGGAATGTACAATGACTCTTTTAAATCGTACCTCAATATCATTTTCAAATGTGATATGGCTACAAAATATTTTTCATGCGAAACTTTCCCACAAGACTCTAAGCAACTGTTCAAATCTTATCTCATCTCTGCATGGATACCGCGACCAAAGCTGAAACAAATTCCATTCTTCTTCAATTCAACTGTAACTTGTTCAACAGATACACTATTTTTCAATTTCAAGTGATATTACGTAGAACAGTGAAACGAAACCTCAATGTTTTCCAATATGTTTTATTACAAGAAAATATTGTTATTATTTCATCACGGTCGGTCTCTTATGGGTTAGGCAGGAAACACCCAATGCCAATTATCTGTATCTTTACAGACTTGACGCGCTTCTTCCAAACTTATTACTCTATTTATACATCTGTATTCCTACCACCTATGATTTAAACATCTAATTTCGTGATTCAGTACTGGTTTTAAGGATTTTTCCACTTCATTCAAGTGAAAATTAATTGTCCTTATCATTTGTTTTAGAAACCGTTAATGTCTGTTGTAGGAAATCATATTAAACTTATCGCTAATAATGTCGCGTTTAATTTTACCTTCGCCTTTAACAGTTATTGCTGGATAGGATTCATTGACGATTTTTGCAGCTGATTCCGCCAATCTGAGTCAATAACCAATGGTCTAACGGTTTCCTTTAATCAATGGGATATACATCTACTTGCAAGATTAATTAATTACCCCAGCTAAGTATAACTACCTTTTCGTAGTCAAAACACTCCACTGGTGACCGTATAGTCTAACTATTTTAACGTTTCCACGCGAACAATGAGACCGAACGCTTCTAGTATTGAGCATGACTCATCGACCGATATTATCGAACTAATAATTAATGAGCGTATGGAAAAAGTGAGAAGCGCTTAGCGGTTTCACAAGCGTCAGCTTACAGCGGGAGAGTTTTCGAAATAATGTCTTACGTGTAATATTATGTGCTTGGTTGCTTATCTTTCAATTAATGATTTCATTTTCGCAGGTTAATTTATATGCCAACCTGTTTTATAAGTTTAGTCTCACAACCGGACAGACGGACCACGTAGTTATATGTAGTGACATTGGCTTCACCCGAGGAGTTGCTAATGCATTGTGGGTTTTCAAAAGTAACTCTATTTGTGTCTTTGTAGAATATCATTATATCAAAGCGCTATGGAAATATCTCACAAAGAAGCTCCGAGTATAAACGAGAAAAGGTCAATTACGACTGTAGATGATGAGATTTACTAATAAAGAGCAAAATGCTGCTCAAAATAGTTAAATTCTAAGCAAACAATCATACATTATAAAGTCAAGTTGAATTTTTCACTTCTTTTAATTATACTAACTCAGCGCAA
Source organism: Parelbella ahira ahira (assembly GCA_018244795.1). Classification (NCBI taxonomy): domain Eukaryota; kingdom Metazoa; phylum Arthropoda; class Insecta; order Lepidoptera; family Hesperiidae; genus Parelbella; species Parelbella ahira. Next base: position 14,188 of record DWME01004171.1, read on the forward strand.
AATTGCAGCACGAATCATAAATCTCTATTAGCCAAGGCAAGATATGGGTGTTTAATTGTAAATGTGGGAATTCTAGTCGGCCTGCAAAGCTTTATGTAGATTTTATATGGATATATCTCAGATAAAAAGCTATGAAAAGTTAACACGTATTCTTGAAACAAAAATATTTGAATCTTCTACGACTTGCACCACCAGAAGTTATACTTAATTTAATAAGCGTCGATTGTTTTAGCTAACAACCGAACGAGTCTCGCGTTCGATTCCCTGGTGAGAATGAAATTATTGTTCCCCTATTCGTTAGTGTTGAAATGTTAATACGTTTTTGTGTAGCCACGTGGTCGCTCTCACTGTGGCGTTGAAGGAAGTAGTGATGATTTCGAAAATGTAACTCGGTTATGATACTCGATGAAAAAAGTGTTTTTGATACATTTGTACGCTTTTAAAATGGTTTAACAGATACGTTACATGTATAAACTACTCGTTTCCTTCTTTCAATATAAAAATTGGAGGTCATAGCAGGATTATTTGTCACATTTAGCTGTTGGCTTTGATATTGATTTTGACAGATGAGAGGACCTAGTGATCATGTCTCTTGTATCCTTGTGTTTGGAGTACTTTAAAACACTGGCCATTGCTAAGTGACTGTGTATCATGATAAATGTACATATGTACCAAGAGACAAAAATTACAGTTTTTTTAGCCGTAAAGCTTCTGCGGACAGACACTTCGGTGTAAAGCCGTTTTCTAGTCCATGTGAACGGCTTCCATAACTGCGAGCTGCTTTATAAGTAACATGTGGTCTCCGTGATAGCAGATAATCCTTGACTCATATAAAGTTTAATATTATGTATGAGTCATGCACTATTCGTTTATTGTCTTCTATCATTGAACTATGTATATTGTGCTACATAGCAGCTATATTTGCTTACTCGTCTATTCAAGAAAGGCGCAAACAGAGCTCTCCTTAAAAGCAGGCAACGCATGGGCTATTAATTCAGAGTTGAAAATGTTCGTAGGTGTCGGAAAATTTCTAGACCGAATATTTTAAAAAATGTTTTCATTTATGTATACCAAATATGTATATACGTAATGTTGTGAAATTAATTTATATTTTTATAAATTCAGAGAACTTTTCTGTTATTCAACGAATATGAAGATCTTAACCTCTAATACATAAAAAATCCCTGAATTCCACCCCGTAACGACCCTCAAACACAAGAGGGAGAAAAAAAGGAAAATTACTTCAGCTTTGTAAGGGTCCGGTTTATAGCTGAATATAATTTTACAACTACCCCCTTTTATAGCTTTACAGATTGTAGGCATCCCCTCGTTCAACACCTCTCTATTTTCTTATTTTCTCCGGTTTTACTTTTCTTATTGCTCAATTAAGCTCTCTGAATTAATTGTGTTAGTACTAGCTGTAATATCACAAAACTAATTTGTTCCAGCTTATTTATATAACTAGTTATGGCTTTGTATGATTCGTGACTAGTATAAATCAATTTGTAACTCATATTAACTTATTTTTATAAAGAGATGCATTACGTTTAGTTCTTTTCGTTATAAAAGTAAATTCTTAAGTAAATGTTTCTTGTGTTCATTTCAATTTGTTTGTTACAAAACTTATGACAGTTCCACTACTTCAACCGTTCAGCCTTCAGCGATTGTATTGATTTTCTATGTGGGTTTGGAAATGTTTCTAGATAGCTGAAGTTTTTCAAACCCGATGTTGATTTCTCTCATATATTCGAACGTCGCTATCGGTTTCATTAAGTCTATTAAGTCTATCAACTAAACGTACATATATCCTCATCAGGGTAAAATGGAACCTAGTTAAGATAACACCACCGTAATATCCATCGCGGCATTGCACGAACGTAGCTTTGTTGTATTCAGTTTACTTGTCTATCTTCAACAAATCAGCGTTTTATCGCTTCCATCGCACACAACCCCACCCTGCCGCACCCTGCACCTATAAACAAAGCCTTACACCCACCTAGTTTCTTCGACATTTGCTTAGAACGGGGTGCGGTCCCATACAACTCTATTACCACGACCCCATAATCGCGAGCCATCGCATTATTAGCTCGCCCCGGTCCCAATAACTCACAAAAACAACCGATAAAAGACAAGAAACGACCTTAAAGTAGAATAAACAGATGATCGGCGAAATGAGGGACGTCGCACCTCTAATAAGGCGTGTGTACAAACCCCGACGCGCCCTTTCACTAATGAGGACAGTTTATGGGGCGCGCTAACATTTAGTTTTTATTGTCTATGCGCGCGCACCCCATCACCGCGCTTTATAAGAAGTGGCAATCCTTGAAACCGTTCAGTTGTGCAAGTGAGTTTCGAGCGCGCGGTCCGCTCGCTCCGAGCCCGCTCGGATGCGCTAATATACGAAAATTTGTTTCGTTTCGTTAAATGAGTGACTCAACCGTGAGTCTCTCGCCTACGCCTGTTAATTAGACAGTAACCTAGAATTTGAATTATCGCGTGGGCCTGCATGCTGTTTCGGGTTAACTAGCAACGTTTGTTCTAACTAATATAGTTGAAATAAATTGCTTCCATTCTACTTCC
>DWME01004172.1:0-16762 GCA_018244795.1 Parelbella ahira ahira
GACCTGGCGTGAAGGTATGTATGTATATAATACGACGACGATGCTTAACACCGTTGTTGATTACGAAAATAATGGAGGGCATCAGGAACCTGGTGACGACGGAGGAGGAGGAATTGAAGAGTAGTGAACCTGTCATGCCTGTTTGTGAAGAGGAACCCCCGGATTTGGATAAGAATCGTACCATTTATTTGACGTTAGTACCTCAAATTGCACTAATAAAATGTTACCACCGCTAAATAGACTAATGGAGGGAAACCTTACTCCATTTTACCCATTAACGACTGGTTAATAATTAAGATAGTAAGGTGGTCAAATCGATTAATGGTTAAACTTAATATCAAGGTTGGTTATGACAGTGTAAAGATTGTTAGCTGAGTAGCCGTAATTAAATGTATTGTAGTCTACAATAGATAATTAGTGGGTATATAATGTCAAGATACACTGCTATTTAATACCTATTTGAATATTATTTATGCGAGTGTTACTTTATCATTAGCATCATCATCAGCCCATCCCAGCCCACTGCTGTATGTAGGCCTTCCCCACTGCGCCTTCGCGGCCAATTCTCGGCGACTTCCTTACTCACTGTTACTTGTTTAATAATACTTAACGACCCTTCCTATCTGGTCTCAAAACTATGAGAAGTTTTAAAAAATTACATAACATATATTTTCTTCGTTGCAGGTCCTATACCAGTTAACAAGACTGATTTAGATCTTGACTGGGTAGAGAAAAAATACCCAGAGGTCCAAAAAGGTGGTTTTTACTCACCACCCAACTGCACTGCCAGGCACAGCGTAGCCATTATTGTACCATATAGGTGAGTTTTCACAACGACATGATTACGACGACATATTAAATAAAGATATTTATTGAGGAAATTCCATCAAAATCACAGATTTTCATGCTAACTTTCGATTCTCTTGCCCTGACGTAGTCCCGAGAACGGAGCGTAGTTTATTAGTAAGATCTGGACATATCGATCAGGGTGCACAAAATTTGACGCTAAACACAGCCCAGTAGGCCATACCCGTAATTATACGACGACATCTGCTTTATCTCTCATCTACCGAACTTCGACCTTGTCCACATCGACATCCCTAAAGGGCAGGAGATTTATGTTCGCGGAAGTACAATAAATTGCTGGCAAGATTGTGTAAGTGAAAATCAGCAGTTTAGTGGATAATTTGCGGAGGGTCGGCAGAAGGAGGGCCGTTTATCGAAGTGGGATACACATAAATTACACCGACAAAAGGTGTACAAGATTACGACATTTGAACCTTAGCCAGTAATACTTTTTGTAGGTACAGGAAAACGTAACACGAAAACAGTACACCGTTTGTTTGCGGGTGTGTGTTTGTGTGTGTGGGGGTAAAAAACATACCTTTTTGCGAATTGAAATCAATGCAAAAGCCTGTATTTGAATAGCAGAATTTTGATTTGTCAATGACAGACTTAAAGCAGAACTACGAACATTTAACAAAAAATAACTTAGATGTCTTGCTTCAGTTCAGTAAATCAGTGATGGAGTTTTTAACATAATTAGACGTACAGTTACGAACATAACGGTTAAATAATTGACTTGCATATTTATTTTATATAAAGAGAACAACGAAATGGCCGCCCATAGATAGATAGATATCTTTAACCAACCCCGGACAAGACTAGGAATAGGACTGGTAATTTCAGTTACTTAGTACACGTTGTTAAAAAGATTATTAGTTTCTACCGCAACCTCAAATCGACGGGAGCTGATGAAGATGGACTCCCCGAAGGTCTGAAACTTGTCGGACCTTCCAAAAAAACAAACGTTTGTTAAACCGGTACTCAAGATTAACAATATTAAAGTGATGATAGGAATGGAAATAGAATTATTAAACCAATTAGTATGACTGAAGTTGGTATTAAATTATGTGTGTCCTATAAGAAATCGACTACCCAGATTTGCTTGTACACATTTTAATAAATCTTTGTGCTTTGTTACAGAGATCGACAGCAACATTTAGCGATATTTCTAAACCACATGCACCCGTTTTTGATGAAGCAACAAATAGAATATGGAATTTTTATCGTCGAACAAGCTGGTAAGCTCAGACTAAAAATTTATTTTGAGACGGCGCTCGAGCATTCTCGTAACACAAAACTTTTTAAATGTAAAAATTAAATAAAAGCTGTTGAAGTGTGCTAAAGTTCTATTTAAAATCAATCGAACTCCGAGCCGGTCTATGTGAAAAAACTCTTACAAGTCACAATCATTATAACGTATTTTGGCATTATACAGGAACCAGCGAGTTCAACCGAGCCAAGCTCATGAATGTGGGGTTCGTGGAGAGCCAGAAGCAAAGGCCTGGGGTGTGGCAGTGCTTCATATTCCACGATATAGACCTGCTGCCGCTGGACGAGCGGAACATGTACTCGTGTCCTCGTCAGCCCCGGCACATGTCCGCTTCTATAGATAAGCTTAATTTTAGGTAAGTCTTATAAATATCTTGATTGATACAATCCGAAGTACTATGACATTGGTTTCTCAAAAAAATTTCGCCAAATGAGCCCTTCTCCAAAGCTGGCAACACAAATTATGCCAGGCAAAAATAAAAATGAACTTTTTATTCTTTGATGCGTTACAGATACAATGGGATTAGATTTTCAGGTGCATTTGCAAAATATGTATTAGTAACTAAGTTAAAATATCCGCAAGTCGATTCTGTACTATTGGTAGGTAATCTGCTAGAGCTTTCTGTACAATGAGGCAACTTGATATACACAGAACAATATGTCCACGATGTAGTTGCCGATGCAGTTTCAATTACCATAGCATTTTTTATAGTTATATTGTAGAGTCATTCTCATTGTAGAGTGGAGACTAGAGTAATCACTACAAGAATTTGCAAACGATTAGATCTAATCATTGGATTGCAATATAAAACCAACAATGTTACTTTTCCAACTGAGCACCATTTTTCAAGGTCTCGATCATGATTTACATTCCAGGTTACCATACGAGGACATATTCGGTGGAGTATCAGCAATGACCCTTGAGCAATTCACTAAAGTCAACGGTTTCTCCAACAAGTACTGGGGTTGGGGTGGCGAGGACGACGACATGTTTTATAGGTAAGGTGTTACCAGTGTATGGTGTTTTCTTGAAAGGTAGAGTAATTATTTCATCACGCTTTTCAAATACGATGGTACATATACAACACAGTACCTATTTTAAGCATTATGTCCTTAAGCTAATACGACACAGCTCTCGGATCACGCTGTTTTTTGTGTCATATTAGACAATGGCCTAATAAATGGTTTGTTTCAATTCCTCCCCCCAGTCCTTCCCTTCCCACTCACCTTGCTCTCTGTCAATCTTACATCTCTCCCCGAAATTAAACGGTTAGTATGTTTTGAAAATATATATCAGGTTAAGAAACTTCAAATTTAAATGTAAATTACACTTTTTCCAGGTTGAAGAAAATGAATTACCACATAGCCAGATACAAAATGTCCATAGCGCGCTATGCAATGCTAGACCATAAGAAATCGGCGCCAAATCCTAAAAGGTAAAAATCACTTTGGTAACCTTCCAAATGCACTTATCTTGAAGAACACACCTTTATCATTGCAATGAAACAACTTGTAATGGTTACTGACAAATAAACGATTAATTGATTGATTTATCACTAAAGTTTAAACTACAGTTTCCGCTTATTCATATGCTAATTACTCTAAAACTTACTAAATCTTATATAAACGTACTACCATGAAATAGACGACTGACAACATTTAACTATATGAAAATGGACATTATAGGAATACGCTACTGGCGCCATCTTAAATCTTTCGAGTTGCCAGTTAGAATAATTCTCTGAATAGTGTTCAAATCAATTTCCCAACTTTGATATGCTCTATTAAAGTACCTGAATATAAAATAATTAAATGCGTAATACTATAAGTCACAAAATAAGAAAAATAACAAACTAAGTTTACTAATTATATTTCATTTCATTACGTTACTTTTTTCCAGATACCAACTACTTTCGCAAACGAGCAAAACATTCCAGAAGGACGGGCTGTCGACGCTCGAGTACGAGCTGGTGAAAGTGGAACAGAACCACCTGTACACCCACATACTAGCGAATATAGACGAGCGCAGCTGACGGACGTATCTCGCCAAACTGCTGTTTGGCGACGACCGGTAACGTTGTTACTCAGTACTCGGACTGTGTGTGATAATGTGCGGGACTGCTTCGTAAACTATTCCTAATAAAACTTATGTAATCATTACCAAAATATACAGAGAACGAATGATACTGCAATTGAATGAATGAATACAGTAATGCATTTTCAGAACTAAGTAGCTAAGCGAATAAGTTGTTGCAGTTTTCATATTAAGGATGTTAAATAGTGCTGTTATAAACCATGCTTCTAATATTTGTATAACATTCTAATAGCATTACGGATTTAGTGTGTTTGCAAACCGCGCGCGACGACTTGACAGCTGCCTGATGACGTCACGCAAGAAATATTTTTTTGTATAGGCGTAACAGATTGCTATTGATAGTAATATAATTTATAGGAATACGAAATGAATAATTTTCAAATGAGTAAGATATTCATCAAATGTTCTTGTTATATACAGTACACGAGGTCTCAAGTTTTCGCGCACGGGTTGCAGTTACGAATAATATCGCTTCATTTTACACTACAATTCGAGTCAATCACATTATAATGTCAATTACGTGATACATAATAAATAAGGATCTACTAAGCTACGCCCAATAATAATACGTAAGATATACCGTTGTTTATAAACATGTAAAGTTATATTCCGTAACACATAGCGAAGTGGTCCTGTATTAACCTAAGTGTATGGTTACCTAGAGTTGTTGATCTCTTTGTATAAGTAAATGGAATTTTCGAGACGTGTCTACGATATTTGTTACGGATAATGTAAACTGAACGCACAAAGTGCGTCATACTTGAACGTGTTTGATTTTAATCTACAACGCTAAAATTCTGTTCTATGAGTTCATATAAAAATTATGGTTTTGACAATTATATAGTATTGTATTAATTATTGTAATAATGTCTACTTATAATGTCAAATTATTGCATAATATATTGTAATACATGCAGGCGAAAATAAAATTGATAATCTCGCAGATTCGTCTTGAAACAATAGAATTAAAATAACCACAACTATGGGTACACTCAGTCAATAAGTCGAATCGTTTAAATGTAACCAATAAACTAGATTAAATTTTAATTAGGATCATTTAATAATATTTTTAGGAAATCGGCTTAAAATATTATGATTCTTGAATTTTTTTAACTGGTTGCTTCAATGTTATCGCTAGTCGTTCGTTAGTGCTTATGTAAAAGTATTGTGTTATTTTTATAAATGAAGTCTTTATTTTACAGTTATCTTTTCTATATTATTAAAAAGGAGCTGGCAACTTATCTGATGATAAGATAAAATGTTGCATAAGGGAAAACTATCATGTCGATTTGTATAATGATTCGATAAAGACTTAACAATTTTAAAGCATTAAAATAGAAAAATACAATAGTTAGGATATTGGAACAAATTGACTTTTTGTAAAGTAAAATAGGTAGTGGTGTTGCCATATTTAATTCATATTCAATATATTTTAGTGCAGGATTAAAATTAATACGAGGTTTATTAAGTTGGGAAGTACAATATCTGTTGTGATGTTATGTTAGTCTGATTGTGGCCTAATTATGTCGCGAAAAATTTGAATCGATGCGATGCGAGCGATGAATTTTTTGCCCCATTTTCTTACAATCATCAAAAATACATATATTTATTTAACGATTCTGTGAAATGTTAATATTGTTCTGTTGTTTAGTTTTTTTGTTTTACTGTATACATGCAGGCATATTATGATGTTATCAATCAAATAAGTAGAACGCTGTAAAAAAATTATAATTATCTATAAATATCAATATACATACCTGTAAGGCAATAGATGTTTTGAATGTTGCCTAAAAAGGGATATATGGATGGGAATTTCAAGTTGTCATAAATGGCAAGACGTTAAGGCAACTCATATTGAAACATCACAATACGCCTGACATTACAATTCGATGACGACATAATTCCAAGTATGTTATAATTTATTTCACCCAAAACTAAAATTATTTTATTCTTTTTAAAACTAACGTTAAGTATTAAAAGTATAAACATACATATTGCGACGCCTATTTCTCATAAAGGTAAGCAAAGATTACTTATCTGCTATGGTCCTGGCAAACTTTTCGCCTCTTCTACATCATTAAAGTCGTTCTACATCATTAAAGTCGTTCAGTTAAAGATATATATTAAATAAATTCAATTATTCTATCTAATAGTAGTTAAACGGAAACCCCATTACATTGTTGAAACTGTTACTTAATATTAAATCAAATGTACCTATTACTGATGTAATCTTGTAAATAATTTTTCGTGTAATAATAATAATATAATAAAAATTCCCCTTTCTAATAATCTTAAAAACTCTGTAATCCCATAAATACTTAGGTAATGTAACCAATGTAGTTTATTTTGTCAAATTAATCTGAAAAGTTTGAATTGAGTACTACCTACAGGACAGGTGTGCTCACTTGACTAGAAGTGTCGTTATTAGTGCATTAGTTCTACAAATATAAGTACTTTAAACAGGCGATGAGGGCAATAACTATAATAGATATATACAATTTCAATGTTCATCTGAATCATCGTTTCTTTGTGACATGTTGTGGGAGTGTGCTAACTTTGTGATAGCTATGAGATTTGGACTACATATTACACTAAACATTAGTTTCATAATACAATACTAGTTGTAAGTAATTTGTGATACAACAAAATAAATGTCATAACTATTGCTCAAATGTAGTTTATTTGAAAAGGATTTAATTTGGTAGTAAATGTGTTGTTTGGGACGTTGCCTCATAACTGAGTTCCAGAATGTTCTAAAGTAGCTGGAAATTATTCTGCAGTTCAGAATGTTTGTAGTACAACAGTAATGAGTTAATGATTAAACAAAAATCAAGTCATTAAAAATGTGTATCTATGTTATATGCACCAGTACATTGTTCGATTTATTCTTTTGTGAACTTATACACATTTTAATTAATCTTTTCGACATACCTGTACGTGTGCTTACAAAGTTTATGCTGATCATACTGGTACAGTCGGATACATAATTTTTCACGTGATATCACATTTTATAAAAAATAAAAATATACGATATAATGGTTTTGGACACTTTCAGTACTAAAAACAAAGGAATTGTGTTTGTATTTTTATAAATAACTTCTAAGCACTAACATAATATCCTGCTTTGGCCTAATGTGGAAATTGTGTCCTGAAAAAATTGCCCAAAATTAAATGTTACATTATTGCTTATTATTGCATATTAATTGTTCATGAATCAACACACCAAATGTGTTTTTCTATGCTTCATTGTTCTTAATAATAATATCCTTGTTCTTATGAAAAGCAACATGTCCTCCGAAATAAAGAGTAAAAATAAAAATTCATACATCACACACATTTGAATAAAATCCAAAACAAGGATATGCCATATATAAATATGATAAATAATCTTAAAAGGATTACAGTAAGACAATTAGGATTTGGGTGTTGTACATAAGACAAGTTATACACTTATTTAAAATTATTTACTCACATATATTCTGGCACATGCCATTTATTACGTATTTATAATTTATACCTGTAGATTATACAGTTATCAAGTTATCCTTGAATGTGTATGACCCATAATCTATTTTCAACACCATATACCACAAACCATCCACATTGTATTATCATCATGACTGCCTCGTTGGTCGATTGGTTGCAAGCGTGACTGGCAGTCAGGAAGGTCCTGGTTTTAAATCCCGGGTCGGGTACTATTGGATTTTCCTAATTTAGAATTTCTAGTAGTGACTTGGGGTCTGGTATCGTGTCTGTTGTATGGCAATAGGCTTATCACCTATTCCATGGGATTTAAAAGGAACTGGTAAAACACGGGAGTGTACAACACTCCTCTGCCTACCCCTTCAGGGATTACAAGCGTGATATTACGTCTTTTACATAAACATCATAAATCTTTACTCCTTTGGCGTAATCTATATTACCAGATAAACAATTAAAACATCACATTTGCGTTATTGTTCCTAAGAACTAAGTAATCATCTCTCAATTGTATGTGTACATTCTCTTGACTTTATTATTATATTTTAGCTCATAGTTTGATATAAAAAATATAAGTACGAATTTTTTGCATTATTTTTGTATATATCAACGTGTATATGTAATTTCATTTATATATCCACTTTATGCTATCCCTAATATATTATGTTTTTAATTTACAACTTAAGTTAAAAATTTTATGTTATAGTGATCATATTTTGAAAAATCAATAATTGTGGTGCATTTGGTAACTTTCCTATATAAACCTACAGTATATTGTATAAAAAAGAGAGATTCTTAATACAGATTAAGATGTTCATAGAGTTACTTTTTATAATTCATTTAAGTATGTCCATATATATTGTAGTTATAAATATAATTGGATCACACTCACCAAAAAAACTTTGTTTTCATACTTTAATTTTATGTGTTTTCTTTTTAAATGTTTTTTTATTTATAATCTGCCTGTAACAGATAATTATAAATACGATTTGAAAGATGACCAATTTATACACAGTGTAATTTTGTAACTGTATTTGAATGCAGTTGTCTTACAAAGAGTCCAAATTATCACTGTTTTTAATTAGTTATATAGTTATTGTGTTTTTCTGTGGCTATATTTTAATTTAGTTGGCCGTTTACTGATTAAGCGTATGATTGACGCATTTAAATAAACATTTTAGACAATATAATAGCCTCTTCCGTAAATTCGTAATTTGAAATATAAAAAAATAACTATTGTACTATTAATGATAAAACAATTGCTGCCATGAACCTATTTGATAAGGTGAAAGTTATTATTGAAGTGGTAACCAATTGTTTCTTTCTAACTTGTTTAGTTAATAAACGCGTCTTAGATACACTATCTCAGTGTGCGGCCGTTAATTATAACATTATAATAAGTGCTTGTGAATATGTTGTAACTCGCGTTATATGTAAATACGATAGTACTTTCTACATGCAATATACGACGCCTATCTATAGTGTAAAGGTTCCGCTTAGGCATCCAAATGTAATGTAGACGGATAGACTATAGGCCAATGAGTTACTTAAAACTATAACTGCGCATCAGTTTATTATGTAAAAATTGTTTTTATGAATATATCGTTTGTTTAAAATGAATTTCTATAGTTTTATTTCAAGACCTGATCGACCGAGATACACTGGTTTTCAGTAGAAATATTACGTATTCCTGCGAAAAAACACTTTCTTAACATATCAATAACATGAAATATATTATGTCCTATATTATTTTGTTATATTGTGCAGCGCCATCTGTTGACCCGTAGTGTGTAATATAATTGCATGAATATTTTATAAAATGTATGGTACTTCATGACAATCATTAAAAGGAATTATTAAATTAAAAAATATTATGGAAAACTCAAAGGTGCGTAGATACCGATTAGATGTTTTCTTTCATTAATAGGCAAACGACACTATTACGAACGAAAGCACAAGAAACAGCTGATAGAAGTTGTCGGCCCACTAGCGCTTCTAAGTTACTCGTATCATTGTATTAGATACATAAAATTTTTGAAAGGAATATTTTTGATCTTTAACTTAACATCACGCTTGCATCTCCGCTAAGGCCAAGGCATAGAAGTGGAGTACTCCCCAATATACGCCACGGGGGTGAGCTTAATGCCATATCGCGGACCCATACTATTTATTTATATAAATAAAATTGAAATGTTTATAATATAGAAATTACAGGTTTTTTATGAGTGCATGTGAAAGTATATACAGTAAATCGCAATTTTTAAAAACAAAAACGCAATTTTTAAAATCTGTCTGTTTGATCCGGATAATTTCCGGAACGACTGAACGAATTTCGACGTGACTTCAATAACAGATAGAAAGATGATGGATACAGGTATCGAGGGAGACCAAGACAATGCAGGACAATAGAGGAGTCAGAAATCACCGAAAGCGGCCTGCGTTTATCAGGTTTTATTTTATATCGTATGTAATGCAATATTATTAAAACAACTTGTTAGTTCTTAATTTTTGAAACATTTTATTCGGTTCAAATAAACAGAAATCTTATGGCCAACCCTAACCTTCCGGACGCTGTAAAAAACGGTCATTAAAATAAAAAAATATGACTTCTTAGACACTTGTCAATATCGGGGCCAGTAAAGGAAACAATAATTAAAGGCGCGAAATATTTATCACAGACAATTAATTTGATAACTGACGCATAGATTCTAGACAGTCTTGACAGAAACAAATATTCGGAGGTATTTTGACAACAATAATAGGTCGGTTGTTGAGTTGTAAGGATGCACGCAGCCCTGCGATCAGATGGCGCGGGAAACCGATTAAAGGCGGAGTCTCCCGCCACGACGTCCGTCGTAGATACCAAGAGGGCGCCGATGCACAGGCTAGAGTCAAGTCTAGCCGATTCCTTTCCATATTCGAATTCGTTCTATGTCAAGAAATATTTTTTTCGGTTAATTATTGTTGACCTTTTCTACAGAAGCATAATGTCGTTTTGACCTTAGTTTAAATCAAAATTAAGAACATAGATATCTGCTATATATTGTGGTGATAAAAAATTAAATACCTACATGTACAATTTGTAATATTTTTAGCTATTTTCATTTAAATTATAATGTTCCATTTTTTTTCAAAGTACATTATAAATAAACTTATCAACTTCCAAATTATTCAATGTACCATATTTAACTTTATACTGCTCATAAATGGGAACTTTGGAACATAATCAAACCATACCCGCAGGTTATGAAAGTATCTTCCGTCTGAAGTGGATTCAGATATATTAGAACATGAGGTTATTTAGTAATGGCATTGACAGATTACTTCTGGCTACAACGGACTGTAAAGTTCTCAATACTGCGAGTATTTAAACATATAATACGTCATTTTATTTAAAATGAGAGTCAAAATTAACGTTTTGAATTATAAATTATGCAACATATAACTTACTTTTCTGTTTCAACGTCCCTTTCTTTGTCCTTACATTTCCTAGGTCTGCGTGTCGGACTCGTAGCTCTAAACCTATAGTATTTCGGCATCTTTCAATATAAATTTAGTAAAAAAATATTATACAAACATATACACACGCTTCTTCCAAAACGACATTTGTAATTGTCATTGGTTCGTATTTACTTTTAAATTAACTTTAGGCACATGTAGGTACTTCAATTTTTTTTCTCAACTACCGTCGAGCTTTCAAAACTGCTCTGTATGTTTAATGTACATTTTGCAGAATATCCAGAAAAAGCGTTTTATTCAAATTATTTTTAGGTATATCATGATTAATTACATTACTTCTTTGCAAATATACATTTATTCAGACACTATAATCATAGACAATAGAATGTGTCCGAGAATGTATAGGCATTATGTTGTCATTCAGCTGTCAAGAAGAAACTGATTTTTTACCGATACCTACTAACTTGTTATATCAAATTCCAATTACTCACTAAAATGTTATTGTGAAATGTATATTGTATAAGGTTATGGTTTCTAAAAGGTTCCGCCTACTTGTAATTTGTTTGATATTTGCCGCTTTCTTCAATGCAGCAAACGTCTATATTTATTATGTTCTATATAATACCAAATCTATCACAATTAAAGAAATAAGGGAAGAGGACACGTAAATAATTTAATCCTAATTCATATTCGTAGACATATTAAAAATTTAAACAAAGATACGTTTTTAAAAATTGCCTAATATGTCAAGTGGTTGCAAGTGACCGAGAGACCTTGCGTTACATTCCCGGGTTTGGTACTACTTATGTACATAGTTATTCTCATAACTATTCTCAGTATGAATTTGTATTTGGTGTGAGTAGCAACAGGCTGCCCTGATGGACATGGAATAGATATCACATAATGGGACGTAAACGTAACTTGTGAAACGTGGGAGTGTAGGTGCTACACCCCTCTGCTTACCTCTTCGGAGAGAAATAGGTGCTATCTTACTTTTTTTTTTCAACGATTGATATACATATACATATTCCACAGATTATTAAGTGTGTATAATCAAGAAGCGACAGATAAAAAATGGCATATGCTTCAAACGATGTTAGTGTGTGGTAGAAATTCAACGGATTATCAAAATGCATTTTCGGCTAACGATTCTGACGACGACGATATCCTCGAAAATCAAATAATTTACGACACGAACGACAATGTACTCAACAATGGACCAACTTTTTGTCCTCAACTTCCACGCGGGCTAGGTATCAAAAAAAATCTAATGTATTTAATATACCTATGTACTTTTTTATCCTAATAGTATATTTTAACACAGGGTAGAGATACCCCAAATTTATATTAGTAGAAGTCAATGTATCATCAGATACTTGGTACTGAACTAACAGAAGTTAGTTTTATAGCTATTTTTATACTAGTTTCTCTCATCACAATATAATTGCTTGTATCATCTACTATCAAATAATAGTTGCTTAACAATGACATCTGTAATTTCAATTATTACTAACTAGCTTTTGTCCGCGATTTCGTCGCTTGGAATAGTTACTTTGAGCAGCATTTTAAATTTTTTAGAATACTTCACCCCATTTCGACGCCGCCGTAAACATAAACGATTTGTTTGGTCTTTCATGCTAAGTTTCATCTACTATTTCATCCCTATGTAGGTAGTAATATCAAAAATGCTAAAAAAATATTGATTGACTTCTTATTACTTAATAATTTAGGCACTTGCCTAAATACAAAGTTTCATTGTTTTGTTTTCGATAACCACGAACTACCACATAAACTTTCGTCCTTTATTTCACCCCCTTCAATTCCTTTCTTCGAGATGAAAGGTAGCGTATGTCCTTTCCCGGGAATCTAACTATCGCTGTACCCAATTTAATCTAAATCGGTTCAGCACGAGCGGTTTAAGCAGAACGGGGTAACAGACAAACCGACAGACACGCTTTCGCATTTATAATATTAATAAGGATTAGGACTCTGTTTGACATCTCTGTCTTTAAGGATTGCCACACTTCAGAAATAATTATTAATATGCATTTATAATTAATTCAGAAAGGTGCTCGTATATGGGCTAGTTTTGTGGTAATTCCTAAGAATGCTCAAAAACAATTTTAATTTAGAACCGAGAATAAATCCATAGTGATTTCACAGGAGGTCCTTTCGCGGAGGGTATTTAAATATGTTTTTTTTCGTATAACTTTAGAAATAGGCAAACATTTAGTTTAGATACTTTTATCTATAACAAGCAATTACACTAGACTCAAATAGTCTATAGTTACTTGGTTACTGTTTGTTGGTTAATTTATTTGATTTCCTGGTACAATCGGTACCACTGATATCCGTTGTGTTTCGCCCCTTATATGACTCTACTGTTGGAACATGGGTCTCTTCTCATAATGAAAAGGTTAAGGCCGTAGTCTGTCACGCTAGCCAAGTGCAGGTTGGCGGACTTCACATACCTTAGATATTTTTTTTATAATATCTAAAGTGTTTAGGTTTCCTCACGTTGTTTTCCTTCACCACTGATATGCTTGACAAAATGTTTCGGTTTACTGATCTTATTAGGTTTTCTTCAGGTCCAGTAAAACTTCAACGGTCTACTATACACTTGAACACTATAGAAGCCATGTTAGATTACTTGACTCCAGGAGGATACTTCAAGCCCGTCCGTTGCATTCCTAGACAGAGTGTTGCCATAATAATACCGATGCAAACCGCAAACAGGTTACATTTTTTTATTAATATAATATTATATCTATATAAATGTATGGAATTACCCAATTACACATTAAGCTTAATTTTATATTGTTTTTGAAATGATTTTATAATAGTGTTGTTTTGTAACCTAGAGCTTGGAAGAATTGCATTGGAACCTTTTTGTATTATATCCACCCATTTCTGATGAAACAGTTATCTGAATATCAAATATTTGTAGTTGTACAAGGTAAGTTGTGAAATATAATTTCGATAATTAAATTGTTATGATTAGGAGATGTAGTTTTTCTAGAAACATCAAATTGTAGTCCAGTCCCGTGCATAAATTAACGACCATAGACAAATTTTATTCTCACCACCAACCTGATCTCTTGGTAGGGGTAGTTATCCACGCAACCTGTAAAAAAATACATTTTGATTATGTATATCTATATTTATAATATTTTATTGTTTTTAAAGTAAACGAGAGTTGCGTATACATTTATTCTTAATTATAACACCAGTTTTACTGTTTTAAAAGTCCCCCCAGCGGAGCCTTACGCTAGAGGCAAGCTACTGAACTGTGGGTTCATGGAAGCGCAGAAGGTGAGGAAACACGGCTGGGACTGCCTGGTATTCCATGACGCCAACCTGATACCCGTAGATACTCGTAATCTATACCGTTGTGGAGAAAGAGCGAGACGATTATTTGTGGAACACGGAAAGCAAAAAAAGTATGTCTATGAGAAGATCATATCCCTAGCTTTCTCATATCAATTCGTTTTCAATAAAACTAGATTATTTATTTTTTTGTTACTCGTTAAACGGTCAGAGAAAGGTACAACGTTAATTTGAACAAAATCTGTATATTGTTGACCCTGCAGGCCACTTAATATAATACTTCAAGCTAGTTGCAAGCACTTTTCTACGCGCAAGAACGTCATCTGTGAGAACAATGTCAATCTGACTAAAATAATAATTATAAAGTAACATCACGCCAGTAATCCGCAAAGGGATAGACAGAAGGGTGTAGTACACCCCCACGTTTCATTCCCAAGGAATAGGTCGTAAGCCTATTGCTATAAACCGGGCACAGATCCAGGCTCCGCATCACTAAATTCTAAATTAGAATAATCCAACAGTACCCGACCCGGGATTTGAACCCAGGACCTCCCGATCGGCAGTCGCGCTTGTAACCACTCGGCTAACGAGGCAGTCGAATTATAAATAAGTAATTCTTAATCTTTGCCTATCCCTATTGGAAATGGACGTAACAGTAGATATGTATGTATGTAAAGTGCAATGACTGGTATCAACTGTGTGTATAACTATAACATGGCCCATTTTCTGTGTACACATTTGTACGTTAGTTAATGGAGATAGAACTCTACCTATATGCTAATAAAGTGAAAGTAAGTACTCGTATATGTCGCGAAGTCTCACTTCGACTCTATTCTAGTGGAAGTTGAACCAAAGCATTCAAATTGATCCAGGAACTGGACTGTTAGTAGGTATAATCTTTTTCATGTGATTGGTGACTAAATGGTTATATATATATTTTATTAAATCAAACTGTCGAGCATTTATTGTTTCGCAAGAAAAAAGTCAGATCTTTAACACTGTACATCAATAAGCAATATATTAAATACTCCTAACTTTACATAGATTACTACTTACATAATTTATTTCATATTTATTTAAACAAAATGTAATATCCTTTTTAGATTTGGGGGCGCAGTCGCTATGACACCGTCACTTTTTAAAAAGATAAATGGATTTTCTAACCTCGATTGGAATAGTGATGGCGACTATTTAAATATGCATAAAAGGTAAAATAATGTTCTCCCAAGTAACAAAATTCGCCTCGGTTGTGTTCAACATACTTATTATTAAACTTTTATTACAATCTTTGCTGGGTTTGGATTTTTTATATCCTTAGCGTGAAATGGTAATATGAAATAAAGTAAATAAAGATACTACAAAAACATCTTTGTTTCAGTGCGAAAACGGATTTTTAAATCATTAAAATATTTTTTTTTTTAATAAATTTCTCCGCTACAGCACTTACAGTAACTGATCAAAAATATATATTTTTAAACTTTTGCTAACTCTGTTTTTAAATAATTATTTATTAATGAATTTTCAGAATAAAAGCCTTGAATTATACGATAGAGACAAGGGCTCGTACCATTGGAAAATACACCCGATTACATATGTTTTCAAATATTTATTCAACCAGGTTTGTTTAGAATCATGTACGCATATTTTAAAAAATAATAGAGGTATAGTTAGTAAATCTCTGGCGTTATTGAAAAATAAATCAATTATTGTTTTATAGGCACGATAGTGACACATCACATGCAACAACGCCTATTTATTCAATCGACGGTCTGGCAAGCCTCGACTACAGAGTTTTAAAATCTGAATTGCAACGTCTATACACATTCATTCAGGTTGATTTTCGTAATTTGGAAGTGGTACAACGCGAGGAATAAAATAGATAAATACGAAGAAACTCTTTTACTTACCTAAGTACCTACCTATTGCGTCAGTTAAAAATTAGTCACTATCAATGTATATAATGTCTACTTATGGGTCCTTTGGCTATATACCTATGGCTCGGAAACCACAGCAAGGTTTCTATCGTATTTAAAATAGATATTTAGACGACGATATGTGTGGCCACATATCGTCGTAGGAACCGGAAGGTACGCGACGAGACCATGAGACAGCGCGATGCTAGGAGGGCGCAGCGCTAGGAGGGCACAGCGCTAGGAGGGCTTTTAGGCGTTTCGTTGGAAATCCCGGAGCCCTCCTATTAACAGATAGGAATAAGACGGGGGGGTTTGCCGTACAAATCCTACATAATCCGGTATGTCTCCTAATGTAATGGGTACCTTCTGATGA
>DWME01004173.1:0-16762 GCA_018244795.1 Parelbella ahira ahira
GGAATGACAAATTGGTCGATTATTATTATTATATAAAACGCCTCCACTTATACAAATATATCAAATAACCTACTACGATTGTTTATGTATAATTTTACTTCAGAGCCGCTAAACGGATTTCTTTGAAATTGTTGCAAACAATATGAGCCGTGGGAAAGGAAATAAGTCGCTTCGAATTTTATAAATCGGTCAACCTTTAAAGTAATCAAATTGGGAAGGAAAGGTTAGATGAGAGTTATATAAATTCGTAAATAATAGTGACCATTGTCATCAGTTTGATCCGATTAACAGTAGAAATATTCATTTTATTTTTCGTTAGGACATACTTCAAATTAAATTAATTCAAAATAAAATCCTTTTACTATAAATGTCGCTTAAATAATATCAAGAAGAAAATTTACTTTAAGATTACCTTAGAGGTTTTAGAAATAGTTTGTGCATTCAAACATTACATCAGTTATGTTTTATGCAACTGGTGAAACGTACGAGGATTATACACTCCTTTGCCTATCTCTTCAGGAATTAGGGGCGCACTGTTAGGTTTTACATTTGATACTATGTACTAGAGTTTAAGGATTGACATTAACGTTATGAAGCTGAAAGTGTCTTGTTTGTTTGACGTACTGACTCATCTCTAAGCCTACATAGGTACTAGTCGTATTGGAAAAGTCCCTTTTTATTCTTTAACTTTTTATTAATAAGTACATTTTAACTATCATTTTATATTGCACGACATAAGAAAATGTATTTCAACCACGAAAACGATGTTGCTTATTTAGATGGGGCGCAATAGACGTCTTCAGAACATTTCAACCACAAATTATGCGTAGGTATATCACGTCGAAGCCATATCGTGAACGGGGTAGAAATTTATAAAAACCACGACGCAGTGCAACAGCAATCTTCGGTATCATATTTAACTATAAATTTTTATACTGAGTTCATGACTATAACGTAGTAGGCACACTCAATTATATTGTTCTTGTAAGAACTCCATTAAATATTTTATTATCTATAAAATATATAAATCTCTGTCATCACAACAAGCTGTTTAAAGATGTAAGGTCTTTCTCTAATGTCATATCAAACAAGCACTTAAAGCAATGTAACGTGTATGTATGAGTTGATAACATTTTTGGAAGGTAACTAAATTGAATGTCGGATAAGATAAAGGATAATATGATAGAGTATAATAATGCGCTTGACATTGAACCCCTGTATTACAGAGGCTAGACGGTTTGAAATTTAAGGCGGGCAAGGTAGTTTGCCTCCGCGAAATTCTAATTAGAACGGAATTATCTAAACAGACACTATTTCGATTTAAACATGCCTGAACAGATGTAAAAATATGTACCTACCTATATATTGTACTAGTAGCACTTTAGAAATGTAAGGACGAAGATATTTGGCACTCATCGCTCTTTGCCTACCGTGTCAGGGGTCTGGCGTGACGATATAATAATACTACAATTATACTCGTAATTTACACGTGTAATGTATTTTTGAAATATGACGCCGGCAGGAGTGGAACATCCTATATATATATGTATATATATTGAGTCACATGATGTCTGCTGTAGTACCACAAAAAAATTATGTTTATTTTTGGCTTTAATTTTCTTAAGCATGTTATTGTCTGTATAAAAGAAGTTAACATATAATATACAAACTGATATCATAGTAGCAAAATTTAATAACGAAAGGCACGTTTTCTATAGATTACTTGTGAGACCGGTACACTAACTTAATCGTGTGTCCTCTACACGAGGCACGTAATGTTCCGGTCATACGATACATGATTGATGAGTTTAATCACAGCTTTTATGTACCCTGAGCTTTTAATCGAGCCGGGGCATGTCAATTTGGTCATCCTCTACGTGTGCACGATAAGCGTGGGATCGAAGCGAATTTTATTAATAATCACCTGGTTTTGTGGTAAGCTTAAATAGGTGAACTTTTTTGTTATTATTTAATGATGATAAGCTAATTTTAGCGCCATGAAGGTTATTTGCCCGTAATCACCACGCTGGGCAGGCGGGTTGGTAATCGCAGCGTAGCGTAGGACGCCTTCCAGCTCGGTGGAGTGACGATATACGCAAAGTGGCTGGCAGTGGTTGGATGCATAGAGCTGAAGATCGAGCTCAGTGGCGTACCAATGGAGAGGTCTATGTCCAGCAGTGGACGGGAGTAGGCTGACGATGATAATGAACCTAATTTTATTTTCAATACTGATCGTTCTTCTTTCAGGCACGGATCTTCTTATGTGGAATGTGATTTTAGTGTACGTTGAATTAATATCTTCGAGCAGACTTTAAATGTCGTTAAGAAAGTAATGTATTACTATTTGCCTTCACCGTTATAGTTCAAACGGTTCAGTTGTAAGATTTGTACAAAAAAATCGAATAGATTTTCTACGAAATGGGAGACCGTATCGAAACCACTGTTTAGAATACCACTGCGTTTTTACTTTAAACTAACCTTATAATTTTTTCTTACGCCATCCTCACTTTGAAGACAGACAAGTCTAAGGCTGTCTTTCGTGAGTTACAACCGCCAGTTAATTTTTTAAGACGTTTGAAAACTATTGTTTACTATAAATACCAATATATATCCTCTCCAATATATTTCAGATCATTGGAATAATACGTTTCATGTATCTCTAGTTATTATGTACAAACATAAAGCATATATTGTGTATTCGCCAGAGATCTGTAGCAGACAATCTTTGCCTATCAGCAATAAGTCTGTTAACGTTTAGTTACGCATGTGTGAAGACCGCCACAAGTGCTTGCACAGTGCAATTCAATTAAATGGAAGCGATGACATATTTGTCTTCCCACGGAAAACCGACTCCCTATATCTTGAAACGCCAGTTCAGCTTTCGTGGCGTAATGTAATATGTGTTAACTCGATATTGTCGTTTGTTATGCTTAATAAGAAATGGTTACATGATGCAATGCATACATATGTAAGTGTAACAGATTGTAGAGATAAGGTAGCGCTACGTAGAGTATAACAAATAAATAATGTTATTACACAAGACATAGTAAGTAAGATATACGTGCTCTCAGACTGCACCACGAGCTTATACTCATAATCTAGTTTATGCACTTGTATTATTGCATTTAAAATGAGTACTTTAAATTAAAGAAATTCAGCATTTTTTTAATGTTACGTTATTCTATGTACTTGTGCTTGATTGATATTGATAGATTTTTAAAACTACTGCAATATTCATAAGGCTTAATGGTCTCTAATCATTCAGAAGGTTTAAAATATTTTTTATAAATAGATCGTACAGTTAAATGTGGATATAGTCTGCATTTGATAATAGTTAAAAAACGAAATAGATTAAAACTACAGTATAAGAGCACCTGTTTGGCCGTGCCCTGCACTCTGTCTACCCTGTAAAGAACTTGCGTGATGATGACTTCTGTTGCGAGGTAACTGTCCTGCTATACTACTGGGAATACAGTGACCAGCCCGTTATGGCTCTATTTCAAGCAGGAACTTCCGAAAACAAAAAACGTCGTAATTTAGTCTGTCATAACTTTAACGACCACGTGTCTTCTATCTATGTGAGAAAGATCTCCAGCAACAGAATAGGGCTAAGACATATGATACGAATCTTCACGTCAATGGTGTTGACATCTACTCGAAACTACTATACTTGAACCACAAAATTAAAAAAAAAGTAAAGTCACGCCTGTAATCCCCGAAGGGGTAGGCAGAGGGGTGTAGTACACCCCCACGTTTCACCAGTTACGTTTCAGTCCCATGGAATAGGTGGTAGGCCTATTGCCCAAAATTAAAGTTTTGACATGATATATGTATATAATTATAACTCAAGATAATTAATTCACTTGTAACAACATGGAATATATAATATAAAAATAAATTAATTTGTGACCGTAAATTCACCGTCAAGTAATAGGTCATTTCTTTTTCATTATTGTGTTTACTTTGCGACATATCTATAAGCTTATTGCTGTCTTCATTGGCGTTGTGTGCGTATTAACTTTGCCTCTGGGCGAATACAGCGCAAATAAAAGGCAAGGACGCAGTTTCATTTTCCTTGTATACAGTGTCTGTATCGGCTTAGTTTGTACGAGCTTAGTACAAAGAAATACGAAATAACCACAAAAATACTTATCCCCTTAATGTTTAATAATTTAACCTGAAATTATTAGCAAATAAAGTCTCATGCTCAAATCATTACTACAGAGCATTTGTAAATATAGAATTTAAAATATTTCATATTTGTAATGCGGAGTTATGCAATTAGTCTGGATTTGGTTCGACTGGCGTGTTTGTCCAGAGAATAGGGGTCTGGCAAGCGGAGCTGGGGTGCGTGAGTACGCTTTCCGTTCTGTGCGATAAGCACAAATATTTATTCTGAATGGAAATCGTACCCGATGTTCACAAATATTTGTTTTCTGAATGCAAAACAACAAATATCTATATATAGCATATATATTAATGTGTACTCGTATATGCATATATTGTTTATTAGCCGTCTGGATAGCACAACACAGACTTTCTTAGAGCCTACTTTAAGATTAAATGGTCGAGTGTGAAACTATCCCAAGATATTAATACATATTATTGACAATATTTTTTTCATTTAACGATATTCGAAATGATGATCTTGATCCAGGTTACTCGTAAAATGTATTACGGGCGAGGGTAATTGGAAAAATGTTTCTTTCAAGAATCACTCTAAGCGAGCTTTCTACGCTTTCAATGTCCGTAATTAGATATTATGTTAAATTTTTGTCGTCAAAATCAGTTTAACGTAAGATACGCACTGAAATAACGCAAGTAAACTAATAAAATGGAGCTCTTAGCGATATATTTTGTGAATATAAATATTTGATGGACTCAACGTCGATAAGTAGGTAATCTCGAAAATGAGACACGGTATGCACGGTATGTGGTGCTTAAATGCTTACATATACGTATGTATCTTTTGTTAGAAATTTCTAGACACATATGTATAACAAAGGCGGACCGTTTTGTAGAATGATCCGCCTGATGTTAAAGGTTAAGGGTGCTTATAGACATGTGCGGTAGAACAGGAGTAGTCTATTACGGCCTTTAAGCGCGCTTTATATGCTGCTGTTCGATAACTCAATCAATACACAACACTCAATAACATTTAAGAAAAAAAAATGTCAAATCTTTCGTAAATGATATTTAATTGAAATAAATCTGTTAAAGAATAGTTCACTTTATTATATCACATGACGTCATCAGTCTGTCTCAGACCACGGCTGGAGATAGGCCTGCTGAATTATGAAAGCGGTGGTACATCTACCTACATAGAGCCAATTCGTCCATAATCTCCAAGCTGCAACATGCGATTTTATTATCTGTCGAGGCCAACACATTCTTGGTCATTAGCCTTTAATTTGATCAAAGTAATATACTGTTATTGAAACGCACAGGTCTGTAGGTACCTTAATATCTTTGCATAATTACCCATTCTCCCGTTACTTCATTTAGAAGTTACTTTGTCATAATAATATTGAAAATAAGACAATTTCAATACAATAGCAGAAAATTATTTGCGATATTGTAAAATTAGTGCAATTTATACTTTTAGGTTATTTTTGGACGAACAAATTGAACCTGTATCAACAAGGCATATGAGACAGCCGATGTATACAACATACATACATACATATACAAATACATAAGTATATACTTGTAATAAAAAAAATTCACCAACATGAGACTAAACAAATGTATTCATCGCACAAAACTTTTTTCGAAAGTCTCTTAAAGGGTTCGCGTTGTACCTACTATTAAATAAATATATATATGTATGTACATATGTACATATTTCAGGGTCATGGACTCGCGCTCAAGACCGCGTACTTACATAGGGAAACCGTCTCGTAATTGGTAGTGAAGTCAGGCTGACGTTTCGACTCCATGATTAAAGTATCTACGCGTTGGCAATTTGTCCGTGTCTTTGTGGTCTTCTATGTCACGGAAGGTTTCAAATGGAGAGTACGGTTCACGGCTTGAAATCTATTGTCCATCTAGGTTTCGACTATCACGTGATTTAGCCATTTATGTTATTAGTATTTTATCACCATACCAGGGCTCTTACGTGGTAGACAGAGAACAGCGAGTGCCAAAAAAGTGTATTCTAATAGATGTCAGGTAATTTTTATACATTGATCACTTTCTTTCATTCATTACTCTTCATCCATCACTATCTTTCTTACTTTACTTCACTATTAAACTTATCTTTAAAATACCATTGGAATCGGATACTAATAAAAAAAAAATCTTCGCTTATGGATTTTAGCTATGAAAGGTAGCAAACTTTATATTAATATATATTGCCCTATATTGTTCTCCACCATTTTAACCCAATATTGAGCTTTAGCTGAGTCGCATCGGCTGTACTAATATTTCGCACAGTTACATAATCGTTACAAAACTTGTGAGGTCTATTAAAATATTTATATTACCATTAAATACCTTGTGAGGTCTATTAAAATATATCCATAACCATTAAAAAGTGTGTGAGGTCTATTAAAATATTGTTACGTACGCTCGCTGCGCGGCCGCGCTTGTTATGATACATGTGCGGACAAAACCGTCAATAACGTTCGCGACGCTATCGCTGGAGCAACACCAAACGGTTATCGTTATTGCGTTGTATTTCATTCGATTCTTACATAACATTGGTTGAAAATGCCCATATTCTGTATAAAATACCTTGAGCGTAATATCAATAACGTTTTGAATAATATTTTCTCGTACTATGACATAACATGGTGTAACTGTACTCGGTATTTCCCCGAAACGATAGACAGAGGAGTATAGTATTTATATGTTTCAGTAGTTGTGTCGTACGTCTCCTGGATTAGGGGCTAAGTCAGATAATATAGTCTGATAATAGTATTACTACCAATGTTTATCGATGTTCGGTATTTATTTCGCAAAAGAAACATTCTCTTCTGTTATCTTTTATTTCTATGTCAAGGTTTTTGGGGTTTTAAGCAACCCCATGTGCGTTGTTTTAAATCACATTGTAGTTGATAGTACTTGACTGTTACAATAGCATTGTAATCACATATAACATGCCGTAAGTCACAAAATAAAATTTTATCCAGACATGGATGTCTAAATTTCAAAATATATTAAGAATATTCATCATTTAGAAGAAAGTTTTGACAATTTGCTACAATTTTCTTCTCGTAAAAAATATCCCAAGGGCAATCGATTTTGAAAACTACGATTTATAAGTGACTGCAACCGTTGCATATTATGTATGACAAAGGTATATCAAAGGTTTGACGTTCTGCCAATATGAATAAGTCCGCCGCGAAAAGTATTCTACGTTTGGTTCCCGACGGGGCCAATATCCGAATGATGGATTCAGTCATCTTGTGTGGATCTGGGATTTAAATATCTATCTGTCTATCTATACGGATAGTACCCTTCTTAGCCGTACACTTTGTGTGAAGGACGTGCCCATCCTGGAAATATTTGCTAGAGCAGATCATGAGCTGCTTCAACGTCTCTCTATCTTATAGTAGGTACCCATCATAGCCTGATAATTTTAATAATTATTTAAATAAAATTTGAAAAATGTAACGGACGTAATCGTAATGAAAGTAAACGTTATTGGTGAAACGTTCGTGGGTAATACACTCCTCAGCTTCCCCTTCGGGGATTACGTTTTTTGTTTTTTCTTTTAACCCTATAACCATGTTAATAATTTGTGTTATAAGTGCCATTGTTGTCTTGTAAGTCCTGTTCCATTATCTGGCTGACTATTTAAGAATGCGGAAGCCGTCGCCTCTGCAACGACATAACTGTCGTTCTTCGGGTAACTGTCTATAAAAGAGCTTGAAGACATAAAGGATCATGAATGTTTAGTTCTAAAGAGTGCATCTGTATTTAGCTCTGTTTGTTTGTTTTAAAAACGTAACATGGCGCCTGTAATTCTGTAATGTAATGTAAGTAAAGGAGTACATTTCTGGGTTTCACCAGTTACGTTTACGTCCCGCTATGGAATAGGTGAAGAGCCTATCGTACACCGCGCATAGATCTAAACTCCTAATAACCACTTTATATTTAAAAATAGAAAATCTCTCGATCGGTAGTCGCGCTTTATAACCACTAACTTTACAATGACGAGCCAGTTAAAAAACGATATATCATATTAAAAAGATATGTGACTGAGTGTACTACAAACATCTCTACATTAGACAAAAAATCATTAAATCTTACTGAACTTCATATGGCGTGTAATTATGTAACTCTTCACAACTAATTTATATTGTTACACAGATAACGTCGATGGAAATAAACCGGCTTATAAATAGGTATCATGTGCATACTTACATTCAGGCCCTTTTTCCTTGCAGCGGTGTTGTAGTTGTTCGATATGACCCGGACTGGGGCAGCCCCATCCGCTCTAGCCACGATTGCAGGCCCCAGATGCTCTCCGTGGCGCACTGGTCGGCTCGCTCGTCCCGACTTGAACAGCCACATGGTTCACTGCCAGCGTCACACCCACCACTGGAAGTAATCAAAACATAATTGGAAATCGAAATAAACTCATTTATTTATTTTGGCTGTTGAAGCGATGGATTTGCTAGATCGGCTACTTAAATTTAGTTTGATCATCTAATCATCGGCTCAGTGATATGGGTTGTTTGCTTATTTACTAAACGCTCAGAAACCGGCCGAGATAATCATTTCTAAAGCGTAACTTTTAGAGTGGTTTACTTTCCAAATCATCTGAATAATGTACTTGCGATTATTCATATAAAATTTACATACGAGTATATGTATATACATATGAACATTAAATAATAATTTGGTTATAATATAGTAAATTAATTCTTTACTATCAATGTCAATATTTTGCTTAATAGAAATAATGTGAAGTTGAAAACATGCCATGTATGTATTATTTATATATCATTGTTTTCAGAATGAGTAAAGCCAATAATGACAATCGTTATAGAGTAATATCGAGGTAGACTCTACACACGTAAAAACTTATAGTACATACAACATGCAAAAGTGAGTTAAAAAATTGTTTTCATATACATATATTTATTTTTTATCTAACCGTCTCTCGCAAATATACAATTGCAAAATTGTGATCAGCCTGATATTTTACTTTTTCGGAAATGTTATAATTTCTAGAGCGATTCGATTGTTATTCGTAGTAGTAATTTCCTCCTTGCAGAACAAACAATACTCATAATAAAATAATCTCTCATTCCTTATTTAATTAATACTAAAGTGGATTTATAGATTTTTCACCTCGGCCCAGAAATTTCAGCTCAATCGATTCACGTGCTTTACGGGACAGTGTTAATACAGTCATATAATTAGAATAACTTAACTGTAATATTGATATGTACTATGACCTATAATAACTTATAATATATAATTTCTGTGGGTGTATTGACACATGCATACACACAGAGGTAACACACAACACTATATCATTATAAATATTATAATATTATTGCGTCATAACAAGTCTGTACAAGACATTATAAACGTAATGTTGTGGTGTCGGTACAAAATAATCATTAATATAAACCTTTATCTCAGTATTCTTCTTGTAATAATTTAATAAAGAGCACGTTTTATTATTTTTCGAAGGTGTCAGCATATTCTTTCAAAGTAATATATTTCCAAGTGATAAGAATAAAGCAAGATTCACGCTACGAGGAGCTACGACTAGTACCGATCGGGTTAGCGACCTATTGATGTAGAAGCGCAGCGGGCAACTTTCTATAAAAACTTTTCCTACGTGTTCTATCCTAAATTAACTTTTTATACCTAAAACTTTATACTACATTCGCACAACCTATATCAGTGTTTATGACTAACTTAGCCTCTACCTGTCACGACATTTTCGCGTAATCTGTCACAAAAACAACCTATATATTATTCAGTAATTAAATTAAATTTTCGTAATTAAATTACCGTAAAATCAGACTCTTCGTACATTTTAAACGGCTATAGCGCCATCTATTATGGTAAGAAATAACTACGGATTTAAAGTTTTTAATTTTTTTTAACAAACTTTTTAATTCATTCAAATCCGGGGAATGTGTACTATGTGATCGAAAAACAAACACATAAATAAAGAAATGTACGAACTTTCACATCTACTAATATTAATAGATTCCTTATAGTTCGGTGATTATTTTTGTTACATCAGTCATAGTTGCGGCGATTATAATGTATGTGCGCATGTGTGTGTTAAAGCTTATGTCCATTTTTAAGTACGTGTATTTCTGTACGATGCAGCTTGCGTAGGCATGGCCAAATGCTTTGGCCGTCTGCGGTCAACAGAATAGGGGGTGCGAAAGGCGGTGCTCTGCGATCCCTTACCGGCACAGAAGTGCTCAGCGGGAATAATGAGCAAAAATCCCTCAGAAGAGACATATCTCCAGCAGAGGATTTAAACAGATTGATGATGATAGACGGATTTAGTAGTATTAAATAAAAACAGATTTAATAACATTAGTTGGTATTAATTAGTAATTATATATAGATACGAGTATACGTCATCAGAGTGTATCAGTCTACTGCTATACATAGCTAAAGTCAGTCAGACAAATAATAAGTACAAATAGAACAAAAATAGTTGTTAGTAAGTTAGTTATAAAAGTTGTAAACATGTACGAGTACACTGCTTTCATCCAATCCCAATTCTGGTAAACTAAGTAAGTATTATAATATGTATATGAAATATGCTCCGTGAATTAGGTGGAAACGTTACTATCCTAAATGCAAATTATATGGTAATCCCATGGGAGACAGTTTGTTGTTCCACGTTATAACCATTAGCCATCGGATTGACCACATGCAAAATGACATGACAGTTGACGAGTTCACGGTATCTGCGTGTAATAGGTAACACCGTTTATTCATTGAACGGTCAGATATCGTTCGAAACTTATCGAACAATGCTATAAATATTTCAACATGTATTATTTTATTGGCGTTAAACTAAAAATTCTACTGTTTAAATGTCCATACATACATACGTACGGCTGTCTTGATATCTAAATATCTAGAATAGTGTAAATACCTTTATAAGATTTAAAGGAACATATTAAGTAAGATTTGTGTAATTTGCTTTTTTTCTTAACCGTTTTATCGTTCTACTGCTGGACACAGTTCTATTTTCACTATGAGAGGTTGCAGGCCAAAGTCTGCCACTTCCGTCAACGTTAAGTGTGGTAGACTTCACATACCTTAGAGTACTTTTTTCATGAACTAAAATATGCAGACTGCTTTATCGTTATAGCAAGAGATACTTAATCTTAAAAGGCTCAATTTTGTGAAGCGTTGATTTCTAGATGATTTGATCCACCCTTTGATCTCCGGACCCCCGGAATGACAGGCTGAATTTCCAACCACTAGGCAAGCACCGCTACATAATGTATTACCTTTCATCGACTTTATATTAACCAACAAGGCATTTAGTTACTGCTACGCTAATTACAACCGCAGTTGCCATTTCCCACCACGCTATCAGTTCGTTACCCCGCTAACTAGACGGCTGTCAACTCATTATGGCATAAATGGCGCATGTCGTGCTCCAACTTGAACAAAGGAGAATTTAAAAAAGTGCATTCAATTTAATTATTTTTAAGCGATCTCACATTCGTCATACCTCTGTAGTAGAACTTCCAATAACCGCAAAATTAATGATATATTCCAGCTATATAAAAATGGAAAACAATCCATATTTTTGTATTATTAATAAATTTTTCGTAGGTATGAGGAGTGGTCCCATGCTTATTTACTAAATCGTGTGAACATCTACATTTAACATTCTAGAAGTAGGTATAGGTAAAACCAATTGTACTTATATTGGTGAAACGTGGGAGTATACTATACTCCTCTGCCTACCTCTTCGGGGATTACGAGCGTGATGTTACTCTTAACTATATATTTATACTACCTCTGAGACAAACAACGTAGAGAAAGAAGGAAACAGTAGTCTGTCTTATTATTTGTGCGGTTCAATCTCATCCATCACGTCATTCGTACGAGATCAAGTCTCGCATAATTCAGCCGTTACAACCATAGGTATTCTATGAGACATTTATATTCGAACTTCACAAACAGGTCGACACAAACAAAATCGGCTTACTATATATGTATATTGTAAAGAAATCTTTGAAGGAAAAACAGAAAAAAATACTCCCTCTGTTATTTTCCCATTACGGAATTTATGCGTTTTTTGGCATCTGCCGTTAATTTTGTTGATGTCGTGTACATGACCTAACATTTCCGGCATTACGAGGCCGAAGAATTTGGTTTATTACGGGGTAAACAGACAGTACAGTGTGTAAAATATTTGGGTCCTTATAGGTCAAACTCCGTTTCTGTTTCATATATTTTGGTTACGACTTATACGAAGCTTTAAATAACTAAGTATGTGAAAAGATTCCATTAAGTTGCTTTTCTTCGCATGTTGATGATGTAAATCGATTTTTGCTAATGTGTTCTACTGCGAACGTTTTAGTACAATGAGCAGCTCTAGGTGTTTAGGTACTATTCGTAGTAAATTTCTATTTAGAAACACTTCCTGACTGTATTGTGACTTAATAATTTTCTGTTCTATTTTAAGCTCTGATACACACCTACTGTTCATGATTATTTAAAAAATTCCATCGACATCTGTAGTCGTATGTTTTGGAGCATAAAGACACATACATAATATAAAATTCTACGTTTTCGATGTAATTCAGTCGCACAGAGCGATCACAGATATTAAATATTTTTGTCTACCATCCATGTCGACGTTTACTACAATTTATGTATTTCGTCTATTCAACGCATATACAACAAGCACACATATGTACATCCTGTGTATACGCACTAACATTTACGACAAACACACCAAGCAAAACTAATTTGTACGACACACACATACGAGTAGGTAGCTCTTCGTTTTGAGCTTTTTATTAATGTTACACACAAACTTATTTGTATTCACGTGTGTTGCCCTGTAGCGAGTAACAACAGATGTACTGAACAGCACCTCTTATTTTCCATTCAAATTTATTCAAAGTCTAGAGTTGTTTGCCTGTAGAAACTCCATGGTGTGCCGATATTATGAACAGTTCCAATGCAGCAGTGCGATTCGAAACGATTTCAATAACATTTTGCTTGACTTTATTCACACGAATTGAATTTTCAGCATTCCTTTGAATTCACTTTGGATTCTTACAAGAAAAAATAAACGCGGACAGTTCCATCGATACAAATGTTACCGTCGCTGTGCTGTTGCATTGGTTTCTATTATCTTATTTTACAGTTATATAACAATGAAGATAAATAAAATATTAATACATAAAATAGGAATTGTCTTAAAGAAATCTATATAAATTTCTGATTTTAGTTACTTGGTAATTACCATATATTTTCATTTCAAATATGTATAAAGGACATAATTATTCGTTTTCGTCGTCATAACAACATAACATCACGCCTGTATTTCCCCGTGGACAGTCAGAGGAATGTAGTACTTCCACTTTTCACCAGTTGTTTTATACGCCTCATGTTATAGGGGTCAGTCTGTTGACGTTTCGTTGACTTGTTTCAGATTCCGCCGGAATTTCAAGTTACCACTTACCGCTAATACTTTGCCCGAATCTAGGCTCGAACCTGTGACCTGGTACTCAGCAGCCGAGCTTGCAACCATTAGAGCAACGAATCACATATACATACATGTGTATATCTATGTGTAACTCAAATAACTCTTTTGGTGATAAGTTCAACACGTGTCAACATCATATACCGCTGAAAGTTCACGGGAGGCGTGGCCCCATTAGCCGATGAGCGATGCCCGCTGATACCGTCGCCATCAAATTACATAAATTGATTACCATACCGGCTGTTCTAGCTCACAATTGGCAACAATTCCTTCATTGCACGAAATTGTCTAGTTCGTGTCACGGACACAGACAATATCTTACTAAATTACCAATTCATGTAATGGAAGTAGCCGGCGAGCGTACAATGAGGATTGTAGTCCGTTATCTCTAGTAATAATAATAAATAATGCAAACAAGAATTTCTTGGACTGACCTTCTTAACTCGTTTATCGGACTTATGCCAAATTTTGTGCATGTGCACTAAAAACTCAAGTATTAATTTATATGTTATCATAAGAATATAAAAAATAACATAATGTTTAGAAATACATTACATTTACATCTCTTAAGAGAAGAACTAATGCAAAAGAAGCACGTCAAGTCTGTAAGAATGAATATACAGATTTGGCATTCAGTGGTCCCTGTCTACTCCGTAAGGTATATCGAGGGATGATATAATAACAATTTTATTTATTTCATCTTTAACTAATCGTAATGTACCATAGACTACTGAGGCACATTGAATTATCTAGTCGCGGACGTGATTCAACGTAGGCGGTAAGAAAACTGAGCTCTGCGGTCCCTAACCCGCATACCCGACATGGGGACTATGGTCAAACCCATTAGGGGGGGCCTTATGTCCAGAAATAGACTGGGACAGGTTGATGTATACTGATGTTAGTACATCAAAATAAACAATCAACAAACTTCAAAAACTAAAATGAGCTCTTCAAAATTGCAATTTCAAATGGACATACATATAATCTTGATATAGTTACATTTTGAAATATCGCTCTAGTGTACCTATAAATTCTTCTATTGTATACGAAAAACATTGTGAAATCTTTTCGTAGTTCGTCGAAACGATAAATAAAACGATTCTCGACACGTCCAAATCACAACGGTAAATTCGAGATACCTACTTCTATACAATTTGATAGCTTCAGCATTTGAGAGATTAAGCTTAGGGGCACAAGGTCGAGTTAAAAGATATCCCGAACTTTAAGCTCGGCTAGATTGAATCCATTGTACTTCGATTCGGATACGCAGCCTGGGACGTCCTCTTGCTAGCAGGGGTGACCATATTATATGCAAAGTGGCTGGCAAGGACCGCACATACATATATGTATGTAAGGTTATAAAATTTTCCTTGACGTTCCATTACTATTTAATGTACATACTCGTAATTATAATTTTGTTTGTAAGTTTCGACCAACTTATATGTGAGACAAATAAGTACATATCAAGTCTAGTTATGTTAAATACTACGATAATTTTCACTTCAAATAATATTAATACCACCGACGCACGACGACGTAATGTAGAAAATCTCAAGAGGTCCGCAAGATTTATAGCTCGCTCGCTCCCAAATTGATACTGAACTATTTGTATGCATGA
Organism: Parelbella ahira ahira; assembly: GCA_018244795.1. Classification (NCBI taxonomy): domain Eukaryota; kingdom Metazoa; phylum Arthropoda; class Insecta; order Lepidoptera; family Hesperiidae; genus Parelbella; species Parelbella ahira. Next base: position 15,291 of record DWME01004173.1, read on the forward strand.
GTCACTTGGTATGCGAATAAAATCAGTTCCCGTAAACGCTTTTTTGACTAACCAATACATTAACTATTCTATGTATTGTAATATATTTATTAAAATATATATTAAACAGACATTTTTATGTTAAAGGTCAGTAAGCGAGCAGTTAGCAGGTACGAATATCTCCCAAATCATTAGCAACCTATCCTCAATGGGACTATAGGAATTGACCTGTTAGTTTTAGTTAATTCAGTTAATACCCTCTGTTAATACAATTATTAAGTAGTTGGTGCTAAGCTAATGGGATTGCTGGAATGGAATTGTTCTACATTACACCATTTAATATATACATATACAAATATGTTATGTATAGATTATTATGAGTGCAGCTGGTTAACGGTTACTCGTTGAAAGTGTATTAACGTCCCAAAGCTGGACGAACGAAGACAGGACAAATAATTATCTAAAAGAAACTTGTACCTGATCATGTACGTATGTATATGCGATGCGGGCTAATGAAGACACTGGTCAGTAAGCGAAATATCCACTCGGAAAGCCTCCAACAAAATGCAGTAACTTTTATTTAATAGTAAGTGATATCGTCTGCTTATTTCGTCCTCTTCAATGCGGAAAACGTTACTGAAACTCAACTAGCAGTTATTCATACAAGTACCGGTCGAGTTCGGTAACTTTACAGGTGATTTATTTTCTCCAACCCCTTCAAGTCTAAAAGTTGCAGGCACATTAGGTACTAGGTACCTTCGTACATGGACCTGTACTCGACTGTACGTTATAAATTAACTGATAAATGATTCATTATCATCATCAGCCTACCTCAGTCCACTGCTGGACATGGGCCTCCCCCAATGAACCTCATCGCGCCCTGTCTTCGACTTGTCGCGGCTTTCGCAGATTTTCCTCAAACCGGGCCGGAGTGCACCCTACGTTACGTATATCGGAGCTGCGGTCTCCACTCCAGAACACGCCTACTCCAGCGGTTGTCGGTCCTTCGGCAGATATGCTCAGCCCATTGCCACTTCAGCGAGCTAATCCTTATCGAGCGATAAATGATTCACGATACATTAATACCTGGATTATGTTAACAATTCGTTAAGCTTGCTATATGAGTTTGTAAGTGGTTACTTGAGATTTTATCATGGATTATATCTATCATTTTCACTCATTTCAACGCCTATAACGATCGTTCTAACTTAAATTACACAATATTACATGCAAAACCGCAATTGTACGGCTGCACCTCTTAGAATTAGAGAGGTAACATACATTTTCATATTATTTATACATCACTATAACTTTGGGGTTGAAAATTTTTCTTCACCTTTTTGTATTCTGACTAATAATAATTCATAAATATGTCATCGTGTTCAAACTTGTTTCTATTTCAACAAAATCGTAACAAAAACCATTTGGTATTCAGTAAATGTACTGACAAACCAGTGACTGAACAAATAGACAAGACACGGACATACAAATCA
>DWME01004174.1:0-16758 GCA_018244795.1 Parelbella ahira ahira
TACTGCGACTCCCGGGAGGCGACCACCAGCTGTCCACAGGTGCAGTTGTCGTCGTTGAAGAAGAGCCGCAAGGAACGCATCTGGCTCAAGTCCACTGAAAATCTGTTAGAAATCAACCATATTTAAAAAAAGATAATTTGGAAAAACGTTTGTACGAAACTTGAAAAAAATTTAAAAAACCAATGTAACATCACGCCTGTAATCCTCGAAAAGGTAGGCAGAGAAGAACATGTAGAACACTCCAACGTCTCACCTGTTACGTTTACTTCCCACTTTGGAATAAGTAGTGAGCCTATTGGCATACGCTGGGCACAAGTTCAGACTCTGAACCACTACTAGAAATTTCTACTAGACAAGCTAAGTTAAAAAAATCCTGTAGTAATCGACTCGGGATTCAAACCCAAGAGCTCTCGATCGGCAGTCGCGCTTATTGTCACTCGATCAACGAGGCAGCCGTTGATAAAAATAGTATATGAAATAAAAAATATTAAACTGAATAAAAACATTAAATATTTGGCGTTAACTCTTCTATATTCAAATCTACATAACAAATCAGACCTATATTTATGACTAATAAAATAAGTAACAAAATCAATAATTAAATTAATGGAATGTTGATTGAATACTTATCTATATCTTTAACACTTAATTTTCTTACTGATAACGATAAAGTTTAATGCATTAAAGAACATGTAGAGGATAAATGTAAGAAGAGAGCGATGAGAGTGGAAGAAATATATCAGGTCTATAAACAGTGATATTTAGCTCTTGACACCCTGTTCTCACCACTTAAGGGATCTGGCGTGACGACACAAAAAATACACATTAAGAAGTCTCAGACGATATCTTTTGAGCTTTCACTACTGACGCCATTTTGCCACAACTAACAATTTTATTTTAATATAGGTATATACATATTTCCATCACGACCACTATATATAAGAACATTCCATTTGTAAGGCAAGGCATAGTTGTAAGGCAAGACGTATAAATATTCCTAATGAATCCTCCACATAATAATTCACCCAACATTCCAGAGAAAAACCCCGACGCCCGTATTGAGCAATAAGAACATTCCTGGCAGCGTGGTCCTGAAGGAATGCGCTGATAATGACCTAAAACGTACCTATATAATATTTCATACATAACTTTATACCTATATCCAAACATGAATATTTCAATTAAGAATTTAAAACTATTTTTAAATCGGACTAGGTACGTGAGATTATATATATACCTGAGTTTTATTGCGTTATATTTTATATTTAAAGAAATACACACATATATAAATATCATCACGCCAGGTCTCTTACTGGGTAGGCAATAGCACGGAGCACTAAACTGCACTTATGGAATTTTCATACGTATATATATTCATATATCTGAATGTTGATGGATGTAGGTGCCGAGGGTCATAAAAGATAAACCACGTATGTTGAACAAACAGGTCAAACACTGGCTGATGAGGGAGTCAGAAATCTCTAAATCCGGGGTGAGTGTATGAGGAGAGTGATAAATGTAGAAGTAGAAGATACACGTCAAGTCTGTAAGGAGAGCTATTCGGCGCTGGGTGCCCTCTGCTTACCACGCATGGGATCTAGCATGACAATATAATAATCGTAATAATATTTGAAAACAAAACGCGATTTTATTCATTAGAGGAAAATAGTGTTGTATTATAGGTATATTAAATGATTTTCATAATAAACCTTTATATTTTTTACTAATTGGCACGGGACTTTTCTCATAACGAGGAAATTTATGACCGCTCGCCGCCATACTGGCCGAATACGAGGTGGCAGCAAATGGCAATAGGCAAAGTTCAAACGCCTTGGAGATATGGAGAACTTTAAGGGGTGCATATTTTCTCACATGGCTTCTTTCAATAACACTAAACGAAAGATAAATATAATGTAGTTTATTCAGAAGAACGTGGCTTGTACGTAACGCAGATTCCCAGATTGGAAAGCTGAAATTCCAGCTGACTACACTCATTTCATAACTGAAAATAATAATGAACAACATTTAAATAGATCCCTAATTCTTTTTAGCTGATTATCATCGTTATCCTGTCTAAATTCACTGGTGGCTTAGGCCTCTCCAAGCTTCTGGTACCGTCTATGCTGCTGCTCGTAGGCAGCCTAGGCTAGTGACAAGTTAGGCCTCGTCATACCGCGCTCAGCCACTTAGCACTTCACCATAAACTTATAAGATATTTTTTTATATAGTGTAAATATATTGACAAAACAATTACTTACTTGATATTTTGAACTGTAACATAAATAACCTTACTGCAACAATTTTTATCTACTGCATATTTCCGGTGACATACGTAACAATCGCTTCGAGGACTTTTTATTATGTAAATGATGCAAAAAATTATATACACAAAACAAATTACATAGATAACATAAATAAGAAATTACGTGACCTAACATTCAATTAAGCTACCTAAACCACGTACTTAGATAGCACTAGCCGATAAAATTTTATTCATAAAAATTGTGTCTCAGTTAAAGTATCCAATGTTATGAGTTAGGTATATAGAAAATCCACATGCGATTTCTCCATTCTTGCATCACATATGTACAGTAACAATATGCCGACCTACATCGTGCACGAAACTTAAATTATGTAAATAATCACAGTAAGTAAGTACTCACCTTCGACATTTTAAAGGCGCTCGCCTTTGCGGCACGGGAGAGCTGTTGACGCTGTCAGGAAAAACTAAATTGTGCTTCAGGGCGAGGAATTCTGGAGTGCTCATCCAATTAGGATTGCCTTCGTCACAAGAGCTCATTGACAGTGACCTGACGAAGCGATCGCCTGATAATGAATCCGGTGTCAAGTCCACGTTCTCTATATTGGGGTTCGATATTGTTATGTTGACTGAAGTCATGGACTGGGAGCGGACATGCTTCTCGAATTCGAAGATATTCTGATCTTTGGAGTCGCTCTTGTCCAGGGACGCGAATACGCTGTCCTTCGCTGAATCCGCTGACTTGATTGTTGGTTTCGAGCTACTGGACAACTCCTCCTGGGTAGTGTCGTTCTGGGTGTACCTTGTATCACTAGATTTAATGCTTTGTTTATCAGAATTCGAATTGAGGCTAGTAGTGTCCGAGGAATCGTAAAAAGCGTTTTCGTTATGCGCGTCGACTTTGTCAGGTTTTTCGTGTTGTTTTTGCGTTGGAATATCTTGGGGTTTGGTGGGTTTGTTCACACAAATTAGGTCGTCGCTCGGGCTGCTCTCCACCGCGGAGGGGCACTTCCGTAGCGTCGAATTCGGTATCCAGTTGAGAAATAAAGTCGGTCTCTTCGCATTGTTATGCTGATCAGTAAATACTTTGGTGGTCACCGTTAAGTATCCCGGATGGTGTACAATATCCAATTCGTGCCTAGCGATCGTTGGTGGATGTACGCAAACGTTGTTCTTGCAGAATAATATTTCGTTGTCGACGTAATCGGGCGGCTCCTCGTCCTCGAACTCCAGGCCGAGGAAGTAGCTGGAGGCTCGCTTTATTAGATCAGGCAGCGGCATTTTACATCACATTTCCTTATTTATTGCGGCTTTAACGAGTACGATTGAGTTATCACTGGCGACAAGCTCCCACGAGCGCGGTGTGTGTACTACGCGCATATAAACACCCACACAGATGTCTTGATAACGCCGTATTGATCGCTATTCGCTACAGCCGGAATAGCGCCGTTCGCATCAATGTCAGCTGTGTCACAATACTACTGCGATCATATTATATACTTTTCGAACAATTACAAGGCGCTCGTATAATATTTTTTATAAAACTTAACGGGGATTTAAACAATTGTCATACATATATACCACTGACTAAATGTTAATAAAACAAACGTTAATGCAGTTACGTATTGCCGGGTGATTATTTAAACGTCTAAGTACCATTGTTTTCTCGCCCACTCAAGTTATCAATGCGTAATGAATACGTCAAACGTAAAAATACGCAGGATTACTAGGTGTTAAGCCGAATCTTATGTGAAGTGAGGTTAGTAATTTTAAAAATTGATGTACCTATCTGCCATTATTTATAATGTTATCCTTTGTGTGTTTTTGTGGAATAAAATTGTTCATCAATATGCAATTAAATTAATTAATTAATGTGTGAATGATCTATTTTCATTAAACTAGGTAAACATATGCCTTATCGCTAATGTACTCTATTGACCCTCCATATTTATCAATTTATTATTAGATCGCTCGATATGAACATGTTCTCTTTGAGAGCTATTTTCTGCACTGCAATTTGCACCATTCTAAGTACGTTCTAAAGTTAGTTAACCACAAATTAACGTATTATACTCAACATTATTGCATCTACAAAACTCAGATTGGAGTTTTAAAATTGATTTACCGACAATTATTGAACCCTGTTAACGATTTGTCAACTAAACTCAATTTAAAATGCGAAATTAAAATATTGTATTATCATGCTTGTATATAAAGAATTCACGATTTCTACAAAATATTTATTTATATTTTATTCTCAAATCAACATTTACCTTACAATTTTTTAAATTGTTTACATTAGAAAATTTATTTGTCAAATCTGACAATAGCATTTTTTAAATTTGGTTGTACTATGAAATTCTGTAATTTTGGATTCGGGTACTTCAACGATTAAACTTATTCTCATAAAATAGCACCAAATGTATTGTGTCTTTATACCGAATATTAACACCAGAAATAATCATTCGATTTTAGAAATGATCCATACTATTATCATCATCATCATTCATCATTATCAGCCTACTCCCGTCCACTGCTAGACATAGGCCCCTCCAACGGCACGCCACTGAGCTCAATCTTCAGCTCTTCGCATCTAACCACTGAGAGCCACTGCCAGCCACTTTGCGTATATCGTCACTCCATCTAGCTGGAGTGCGTCCTACGCTACGTTTGCCAAGTCGCGGTCTCCACTCCAGAACACGTCTGTTCCAGCGGCTATCTATTCTGCGACAGATGTGACCAGACCACTGCCACTTCAGCTTGCTAATCCTTTGGGCTATGTCGATCACTTTGGTTCTCTGTTGGATCGCCTCATTTCTGATGCGATCCTTTAGAGAGACGCCAAGAATAGCCCTTTCCATAGCTCGCTGAGCGACTTTAAATCTGAGAACGATTATGTAGTTATATGTATTCACATGCATAATTAGAAAATTAAAAGTTTTATAACGATAAAAAAATATTTTAATCAATGAACCAAGGTCTAGTATAGTACTTAGTATGTTTTGTTTTGTTACGAGTAAAAAATAAGGACAATGTATCCTGAAAATAAAACACGCCGTGATAGCAATTAGCGAAAAAAATTATAATCGAATTTTTTCTGCCGATTGTTAACAATAGTGACTAGTTATTTATCGACATCGATAATAGAAGAGCAATACTAAATGGATTCATTCTATAATGTTTTGCATTTTTCAAATCGCAAACATACAATATCGATTCAATTTTGAATGGTTTCGGTAATATTTTTAGTTCAGGAATGTATTGCACGTAGAAAGGAATGCACCCTATATTTTTTGCACTAAATCCCGCACGATGGCGTTTCCGTTGCATAATTAATTGACGCATGCGCCACACATTGCAATCAGCTGTCAGAAAGAACATAATCACGTAAAAAACAAAATTATTTGTGTCTTTAGATAATTCCCGTCAATATGGCGGGGCAAAATCCTGGATCACCAACGGACTTTCAGTATTTTTATGAGGATGAAGTGTATAAAATCAACAACCGCGGTCAAGTGGTCTTCGGACTCGTACTCGAAAACTACGAAGCTAACTCCAGCGATCAGGAGAGCGACATTGAAACACCTATTCAAAAAGGCGAAATCCGTGTTGTGTGGCATCCTTCGGGTACCGAGCGCGTTATATCCGAGAAATCGGTGAGTACAGATTATGCGAAACTAACAATTGATCTGCGGGGCCCGGTTCACGCCTTGTTGCGTTCCATCGTAAAACAATATATTAAATCTGTGTACAGAAAAATTAAATCAATGCTCTAATCTCGGCCAAATTTCATTCGATCTATTGTTTCCAATAATATTTTATAATTGAGGGTAAATTTCACTCAATCCTTTCTCTTGTAACTTACCCTCATAAAAAGTCTTTTGTTCTGGAGTAAAGAATGGATGACCTGCGTGTAAAATGTTAAAAGCTGTTTTACTAAAATAATATATGGCTTCCAGTCCATTATTCAAATTTAAGGCATATTTGTTTTAATCTTAATTAAACTTGATTGTATTACCTGCAAATATTTTACCATTAATATTTTGACATTTCTAGTTTATAGTTATAGGTTTTTATGTTGCATTTTCAAATGGATTCAGGTGAAAACATTCCAAACAATCAGTACTACAAACTATTTTCTTGTATAACCATTAAGGTCATGAAATACAAAGGAAAAACTATAATTATATGAGTCATATGGTTTGCTTGAGAACATTAATATAGTTTAAGTAGGTACAAAGCATTAAGCTAAACAATCATGTAATAAAGGGCAAGTGTTTGGAACTGTAACTCATTTGTAACAGTTCCACAGCTGGGCAAGTCACTTTTTCTTACAATCAGTTGACATGTGTTTTAGTATATTATATATGGGAATTCGTGAAATTGGAAAAGTCACTAAGTCAAATAAGGCTTGTTCATTTACTGTAATCATTTTTGTATCTCTCTGCTGGGCAATTGTATTCTTTGCAATGGGGGTACCAGTTTAGTAGTCTGCACTGAATGTCTCCATTGTCAGTTGGTGGAAGAAATTGAAAAAAGTGAATTTGTGGAAAAGGGGTAAGAAGTGAGGGATATTTAATCAATTTTATCAACTAATACTTTATAATAATAGCTTCCTGTTCTGTTTGTTTCTGGGTTTTCGAAGACATTACAGTTACAATTACAGTTCAGTGTGCATATCCGGCTTGATGACATGACTTGGTTAAACGCTGACCTATGTTTTTCTATACCTACTACATATATCCTACCTTTAATTTTCCTGCTTATCTTGATACTTTGTATGATTTTCCTTTATTAGCAATCAGTAATGGTTGTAACATAGCAGTGACTATGCATTCTAACTTGATACTTACTATATCTACATATATTTTACAATTGTAATCCTATCTGACTGCCTCATTGGTTGAGTCGTAGTAAGCACAATTACTGACCATGAGGTTCTATGTCCGATCACCAGATTGGGCATTATTGGATTTTTTTAACTAGAAATTTGTAGTTGTTGCTTGCAATCTTGATTTGCGTTGGGTGTGTGGCAATAGACCTCACCACAAACATTCCATGATACGATCAAATGTACCTGTGGAAGCATATACACACTAGACTCTTCTGCCTTCTTCAGGGATTACATGCATAATGTTACTTTTATTTTAATAGTAAACATGTAGATGTGTAGAAATGATCGAAACTATGTATGTGTGAATTAATTAAAAGTCATATTTTTGCTAGTCTTGTTCATGTAACATTGTTGGTTGTTTAGTGATAAATAATAGTTCATCATTTTTATGTTCATTCATATCTATGTATTAAACTCGATGTTATGTTCTACAGTACATTTCAAATTGAATAATGGGAGGGATAGATTAATAATATCTCTGTGCAGTTTATTTATACGTCAAGATTGGATCGAAAACTTTGCAAGATATATTTAGAGATATTTTAAGTGGTCAAAGTCAGCCAAGCAAAGAGGTAGAGAGAAATTTGACGTATAATTTCATCAGTGACTTATAATTAGTTTAATACTCAATGTCTTGTTAATGAAAGTGTTAGAAGGGAAAGTCAGATGATTTGGGATGAGCTAATATTCCACAAGAATAATGTTTGTTTTTTATTTAGGGAAACACTGGATGATAGTTATGTGGGTGTATTTGGGAATGGTTAAACACTTCAAATACTGGACCATGCTACATATCTAACCTTCAAACTTTATTACTTCGTAGATGTAATACTTTGTGTATATTAGTGACATGTCTTTGTTGCATTTAATATACTCGTATATACACACATATTATAGCCCGCCTCGGTGGTCAAGTGGTTGCAAACCCGACTGCCGACCGGTTGGCCCTGGAAACATATCCCGGGTCGGGTACTATTAGATTCTTTAATTTAGAATTTCTATTAGTGACTCTGAGTCTGGATTTGTGCCTAATGTATGGCAATAGGCTCACCACCTATTCCATGGGATGTAAACGTAACTAGTGAAACGTGGGAATGTGCCACACACCTCTTTAGAGAAAAGTTACGTATGTGGAATTGAGCTATGTATGTTAAAAGCACTTTCAGTAATTGTTCTTCATAATTCGTAATAAAACTATTTTCGTAACACCAATGGTGTTGCGTTTGCAAATTTCAATTTCGCTCGCATAATTTGAACTTTTTGATAAACATGTACTTATCTGCGTGTCGTACCTTAAAAAATACCCAAAAAATTTTAGTTTCTTGGTTGGAATGGTACTTACAACCTCCAGCTCTACTATCTGGACGAACAAACACATCTGAATAATGAGGGAGTTGTTAAATTTATATTAGATGTTTATTAAACACATGTATTGTTTCTAGGTTGGATTGGCGGATCGTTCGCTCATGCCAGGCGACGTAGTGCGTCGTCTCATCGCCGGCAAGGACACGCAACGCGGCTACTGCAGGGACATCGTTATGACGGCTGCCCTGCAGATCGTCGGCACCAAGCATGTAATACCACACGTAGCCAGCGAAAGACTGCAGCCCTTGGAGGAGTTCACTCCAGACCTGGCCGTGTGCCTCGACTCCTGGGTTGGAACATCCAAGGTAATTGGAACGAACCTATTTAATGTGGTTTACGGTTAGGTGTTGAATGGTAGAAATCGTCACGTAAAGAAAAAGCGTTATGCGGCGGAAGAAATCTCTATAGTAGATCATCCAGACAGACACTCGTATATTTATCGTAAGAGATAGGGAGAAGTTTGCATGGGGAGGGTTCCATGCGAATTTCACTCTGTAATTAGTAAGAGTAGTGTAATTGTTTTCTTTTTATAAAATGCCTTTTTGTCTAGTGAATATTGGTAGTCAAATCCGCATATCTTAATCAATCTTAGGAGAAAGAAATGTTTTAGCGTCACTTCTGATTCCGTGCCAGACTATGGCTTTAACCCTCTCAATATGAGAGGAGACCCATATTCCAACAGTGGAATAACAAATGGGCCGATTATTATTATTATTACTTCTTATTTCGGCCAACTCTCTTCTTACATAACGAGGTTTCTTTTCTACGGCCGGTAAAATTAGGGTGGGCCAGCGTACTAAAAAGGCTGGCTGTGCCCGCAGTCATTGTTTAACGTTCGCTCTGTTGACTTGTCACAATTAGTACTAAGAACTAAAATTTTCTCTTACAGGCCGTACACAGTAAACTGCGCTTAGTGTCCGCAGACGGCTCGCGCCTCGAATATCCAGATCTAGACACGTGTCCATTGGAGGATTACTCCATGCGTCGGCGCAGGTCCACGCCGTATTCATCCTCCGAGTTCTATCCTGGACAAGTGGTGTACGGCCCACTGGGCTCTCTGGACACGGGCGCGAACTGGCTTCACGTCACCAAGGAGATGAAGGCGGCCAGGAAGCACAAGATGCACGACCACAAGGTGATTTCGTACACTTATTAAGTATTGATAAATATGTTTTTGATAGAAGTACATGAACCGAGCTATAGGCACCTGTGTTCTTAAATCAATAATTACAATCATTTGGGTGGAATAGCAATAGCTTTCATTTTTCCTTCTTTGTCTATCTCATGTAATTCTTGACGGAAACAAATACGGTTTTCGTTAACCACAACTGATACAGCTTCACTGTATTAACGGACTTATATAAAATACAAATACTTCGTTACGTTAACCACCTTATATAAAGGAAATAATGGAAACAGGACTCGTTTATGGGAATTTGACTATATTCAGCTCGACTCGGTTTTTATTTAAATGTTATGAACTTACTAACAAGAATATTATAATCACAACCTCTGATTTGAATGTGAGGACACTATTGAAATATTTCTTTTTTTGTAAATTCATACCTGTATTAAACTATTTATCCCTTCACTTAACCCTACAATCATTCAAATTTTTATTTATTCATTTATTCAACCCTTCGTTGGTTCATTCATTCGTTCATTGGTCCATTTATTCATTTATCCATTCACCCGTTCATTCATCCATCCATTCATTCATCCACATCATTCACCCATTCATTCTTTGCAAATAATTTTGTTATTTTCCACCTGTATAAATATTCTAACGCCTTACACATTCTCAGTTCACGGTAGAAGCTGTGGTGACGGAGAGCGTGAGCGTGCACTGGCAGTGCCGCGCCCTGTGCACGCACCCGACTGACGCGGCGGCTCCGCAACAACCAAAGTTCCTCGTCGAAGGTATGGTGTTCGCATCTGGAATGTTCTTTTAACTGTAAGTACATAGTCATTTTGTACGCAGCATTATATGGATAGCTGCCGGCAACAGCTGGATCCGGCGAGCCGAGAACAGGACGCGATGGCGCTTATTCGGGGAGGCCCATGTCCAGCAGTGGATTGGGATAGGCTGATGACGACGATGATGATGATGATCATAGGGAACTTTTTAGAATTGACTAAAAGAAATGTAATTCTGTCTCAAGATTTAGTTTTGGGTTTATTCTTGATTATTTGTAATAAAATTTTTTCGTATTTTATAAGAACTTTATCACTAAAGTTGTAATAATGTATTTGTTTCTTTTTTATACAGGTGACGATTTAAAGAAACTGAAATTGCTCAATGTGTTTGAACCGTGTACGCTGCAGGTCGGCGACAGAAACTTCCTCACCATAGGCGCTGAAGACACCTTCGTCAGCAAAAAGCAATGGAGGAAACAACAGAGTGAGAATTATTTATTTTTATTATGATTTTTATTTATTATGGATAGCAGTAGTTGGATGCGAAGAGCGGCAAACCGAGCTCAGTGGCGTGCTGTTGGAGAGGACTATGCTCAGCAGTGGAAGGGAGTTGGCTGACGATGTGTGTGTATATTTAGAAGAGGTTGAATGGGCATTATATCTCATAAACATATACATGTTACATTTATTATGTTATATCGCTACCGGCGAACTGCTCGAGTGGAATAATAGCTCTCACTAAATTCTCTCACTGGGTCTTTGCCATTGTGATATTCGTTTGTTTTTTTTTCTTGTGTTAAAAAACTATGTAGGCTTATATAACTGTATATTATGGATGGTATAAGTATTTCTATTCTTATTCGTTCAGGTAAAATCTACCGGAATATACGTAAAACGACCCGTCCGCTGCCGAAGAAATCGTCGAAGACGGACAGCAACCCCGCGGACCACATGCCGTCCAGGCCGAAGAAACGAGCCGCGCTACATCGCAAGCTGAAGCCGGCTGAAGTGAGTATTATTCTAGAATTTGGTTTTGATAACCAAAAAACACGTCCATGTTCTTCAATTGCTGTGTAAATTATATTGTTTTATTTAAAATTTTCTTGTTCTACGTTTTTTTAATATTCCGTCAAATTATGACATCGACAAGAAAAAGGTTTTAGTATTAAATTAGCCAGTGCTATGTAACAGTACACTATGACGTACTATACAGGAATTTGTAACACTGGAAGAGATCGCTTTTACGAACCAAAGTATTAGGAAAATACAATTTTAGATTACTATATATTCATGTTTGTCCATATTAGTTGTGAATGTCACATGTTGTTAAAACGTTAAACAGTGTTACTTTCCTTATAATTATATTTTTTCATAGTTCATACATTTATACAGTCACAGACCGCAATGGAGGTGGATGTAGGTGAGGAGAAGCTAGAATCGTTGGACGATGCGCTGAAGGCCGACGCCAACTGCCCCAGCATCAAGATAGAGCCGAGCGGTGACGTGACCCTTCCTATCGCCAGCAGCCTTGAGGATACTGTCACCGAGGAGAAGAACGACTCTGGCATCAGGTGAGCTATGAGTATGGAAACACAAAAGGGTGAAGCTACTTAAATTTCTTGTAGAGCTACTAGAAATATCTAGGTAACATGAAACAATAAGAGTATACATATGATTAGCACTTTAGCTTCCATTCGTTTCTATATTTTTTTAATGGGGCTGTATTTGTCCTAATAATAATCATCAAGCAATGAGCATAGATCTCAGTCCCATGACTAACAAAGTAGAATACAATACAATATAAAAATACTTTATTGCACACCACGTAAGGTCAAAAATAACAAAAAAATTAAGGATTTGACATACATATATTTTTCCTTGATAATATGTCACCCTTTAATATAGTTAGATTACATGTTCTAAAACCTGTATTAAATGAATGTCATAGTTAATAAAAAAAATAGTAACTTTTTCATTTGCAGTCCAGAGCCAGCAAAAGAAGACACTGCATTGCTGAACGGGGATACCCGCATGGCAGAACCTGGACTGAACGACGACGACTCTGATAACTGGGAGAACACCAGCAGCGACGGCAGTGATACTGACAGGTGAGATTGTCTTATTCGGTGATAACAATGTGTGAAATCGTTTTATTCAGTGGTACATACTGTTATGTGAGATGGTCCTATTCAGTTATATAAATAGGTAAGATTTTCTTATTCGATGTTTTTTTGTAATGGTTTTGTTTAGTGATACCAATAGGTGAGATGGTCTTATTCAATTGTCATATGATATCATTATTATAGCATTGAACGATAGTAGGAGTTTAAATTGCCGTATGTATTGCGTTGTCGAAAGTGTTTTGCTGCGATAATATTCACAAAGTTGTCCAAATTGTTTGTCTGGCGTTAAGTGGCGCGACGTGGTCGTCGCGGTGCTCGTCGGTGGCGTCGGGCTCGGCGCGCGGGAAGCGCTCGCCGCAGCTGGCGGTGCGGCTGCTGCGCGGCAAGCGGCTGAAGCGCGCGCCGCGCCGCGCGCCGCCCGCGCCGCCGCCGCGCAGGAACGAGCGCGTTGTCGTCGAGACCCTGCACACTACCAGCCACGCGAACGTCGTATGGCAGGTTTGTGTAGTATTTTTCGATCTAACTGCTCCATTGCTCGTCAACTGTAACTGGTTAGATTTTATTTTTACTTCGTTTTCTGAGATTAAGTTGTTGTCCTGCTGTAGAACTATATATATGTGCGCGTATAATGTGTGTCTTCGAGTTATATTTCATTTATTTAATACACAAAAAAAATTTGGTCAGTAAAACCTATATATTATGAACTTTTTTTACATAGATATCGTTTCGTTCTTTTTGGGATCTTTTCAAGCAGAACCAGGTGTGGAAAAACATAAAAAACAAATTCAGTGTGTATTGACTATGATAATTTATAACAATAATAATTTTGTACGTTATTATTAATCCCAACAGTTGATTTTTTTGTTTGGTTTGGTTAACAACTAATTATTTGTATTCTTTTTATTAGGATGGCACTATAGAAATGGGCATTCCTTCAACCCAGCTCTACCCCATACACCATCTGGACGGACAAGAGTGTTTCCCTGGAGATTTTGTGGTCAGTGGTGCTGCTAACGTTGAAGAGAACCAGCAGGTCTGTGAATAGTCAGTTCTATAGGTCATAGTGAGGTGTATTTAGTTGTAATAAACTAGCCATCATATACAATTAAGTTTCAGTTGAATAATGATTTTGATATAACTGTTTACATTAGGAAAATGCAATTTGTTATTAATTTTTTTTTAAATGGTTAATCTAGAATTAAAGTACACTTCAGAAAACAACTTTTAGCTCCATCATTACATATACTAGAAAAGTAATCCAATAAAAGTCGCTTTTTAAGTTGTCACGCATGAGCATTGAGCAATGCAAATAGTTGTTAAAAAAACAATTTTGATAAATTTAATTTCTAATAACACTAAGTCTTACATAATAATAATACTTGATGATCGCAGTCGTGAAGTCCTATTAAGTTCAGATGTCAATGTGTGAACTACGAAATTGAAATTAATCGTATGTGCTCAGCTGAAGCACCGCGAGTACGGCGTGGTGCAGCGCGTGGACCACCACGGCCGCACCGCCATCGTGCACTGGTACCGCACCTACACCAGCGCCGATGAGCCCGTGTGAGTGGACCCTTGGACTATCACTGTTGCAAATGGAACTGTGTCACTCGCCCTTTACACTATTACAAATTAAACTGTGACATTCGCCCTTATCTCCATTCACACTTGGAACGGTCTAAGTACTTTATAACTTCGTTTTCTTTATTATACATATATTTAACCTGACAGGCAGACAGACTTTGATATTATCTATTACATTTTACAATTGAATAATTTGACTTGCACTTAATATGCCTCATTTACTGTTTGAACCCTTGTCAGTTGCACTTTATTCTCTTCAACTTTATATGTTTGGTCTGAGAATTTTGTTCTAATAAAGTACTTGATTTTAACCAATTTCATTTATACAATAAATAAAGTATACATATCAATTTCATATTACTTAACACCATAGTTATGTACATAACATAATTAAACTATATGAAATTAATTATATCTGATAGGCGGTTAAACAATATGCTATTAGGTAAAGGGCAAGTATATATCCTAATATTTATGTACATGTAGCTCTGTCTACTATGGGATCAGATGGCAAAGGATGGAGATGTGTCATACAAAAAGATATGAATAGAGATTCACTGAATACACTATAACTAAATGGACATGCAAAATGACTTAACAAAACAAATATATTATAATTTTTTAAATTTTAATTACCAATTACATAATTTTTTTCAGTCCCCAAATTTTAAACGAGAGTGAGGTCAGCGTGTACGACCTGAAGGACCACCCTGACTTCCAGTACCGGCCGGGCACTGTGGTCATCAGGGTTGCTAACTTCACGGGAGAAGACGCCAATTGTACTGCTGGACAGGTATGACTGACTTTTCCACATCTAGAATGACCCGCCTTTACTGGAGTATCACGTCAGATCTATACGTATAGCAGCTATATTTGAGTGTTGATGCTCCCTGCGTACCCGTTAATGATTGCTTAGGCTTGATGGGATAGTATTCATAATTTGTCTATTATTTACAGGTAATCGACAACTTCCCATCGGGTCGTGTGAAGGTGTGGTGGGTGGACGGACACACGAGCATGTGCTGGCCGCAGGATCTGTACAAGGTAATTATCAATATCAATGTATAACAAAAAAAAAATTACAATTTTGCTGTTTTGAACTCTCTTATACTTTCTTGTATCATCTTTAATTACTGGATAAGGTACTTGAAATGTTTCATACAACATTTTACACGTTGTTTTGTTTAATTTTCAAAATGTAATTTTAATAAAATGAGACATAATTTTTATATAACATTTAATATACATATATAATGGCTGTCATTCATAACAGAAACTTTGTTCGAACCTATGTCGGGATTAGATGGCGTTGTGTAGAAATATTGGAAGATAAATATCATTATTGTTCATCATCATCAGTCGGTTATCATCCAGTGTTGGACATAGGTCTTTCCAATAACGCGCCACAGAATTCGGTCTTCAGTTCATTATTACTACTATTATTATGAAATATTGTTAACGCCAGTTTTATTTTGGTGCGTAAGGTGGGCGAGTACGACTCGGAGGACGGCGAGCTTTGGGCGTCGGACGGCTCCGCGTCGGAGGACTCGTGGGAGACGCAGAGCTCGGCGCACGAGCTCGACCTGCGCTCGCCCGACGGGCCGCCGCACCAGCCGCCGCCCATCGCCTTCGCCGAGCGCCCGCTCAGCCCGCTCGGCGGCCTGCAAGGTACTTGCACTGCGCTTTCCATACCGACGGATAATAATAATTATAATAGAAATAATAAACAGGATTAGAAAATACAATTTAATTGAATTAAATGTGAGTTACATGTTTTAAATGTAGATGTTCTCTTTTTATATTAATTCATTATACAGAAGTTTTGTTTTAATTTTCTATAAAACAGAAGTAAACGTGAAGGGTTCACTTAAGTTTTAAATTTTGTAAATACATATATTCAATTTACAAAATATAGACCTGATAATATCTAATATACATTGTGTCAACATCAGCTTATCTAAGTCCACTGTTGGAGATAGGCCTCCCCTAATGAGGGTTATTGCGTCCTTTCGCGTCGCGATCTCCACCATAGAACTCGCTTACTTCACCGATCGTGCGTCCTACAAATTGTATCTCAGATTAAATTAATAAGAACATCGACAAGGCAATTTATTACGTTTTAATAAGAACAGATTATACATTACACTAATTAACTTTATATGGGGATTAAAAAAAACGAATTAGGGCAATTAAACAAGAAAACCGATTCTCTTATTTTTTCCATATGTATGTGAATTTTAGCAACAAACGTAATATTAAAACGGAGTCGGTCGTGTACAGCGTCGATCACGAGCGCACTGGAGGAGGCGTCTTGCGCCAACGGCACCGTGGCCAGTGTGATGGTGGCGGAGGGCGTGGCCGTGCCGCGCCTGCTGGAGCCGCGCGTGGCGGCGCACATCGAGCGCGGCCGCCTCGCCATGCGCCGCCTCGAGGAGATTTTCGCGCGACACCCCACGTTGCAGAGCCAGGAGGTGACACCACGCACATACACAAATACACACGTACACGCGCGCACACGCACACGTACGCTCATGGACATGTATACGCACCGAATTTATCTGTCTACAAAGAAGAAAGTTGAAAGAAAGAGTTAACTCGCGGTCATTAAACATAGT
>DWME01004175.1:0-16756 GCA_018244795.1 Parelbella ahira ahira
ATCGGCGACTAGAATTACAAAACTGGCTGTAATGTGTGTACAAAACGTATTTAATTAAATATGCTTACTTTGAAATTTTTTTATGAAAGTAAAACACACATATTTAATTTTAAGTCCTGCATATAAATTAGAATAGATTACGCTTTCTTAGATTCAATTTTAATGTAATCATTATAATGTATTCCATTTATCATCAGTTATATCGTGACCCACTCCAGACCCGCTCTGTTCACTACCATGTGATGTACTCACGATGTCACTTTGCGGAATTTTACTCGCGCTTTATTGCCTTATGTGCCGTCGTCGCCCGCGGTCCCGAGCACGCTATACAACTTATTCACGTTATTTATGCCGTTTCTGTATTTTCGATCGTGAATATTATTTCAAACAATTGTCTAGCACGTTTGAACTTGCCTCGTCGCGGCGTTATTTAGTTGCTGCATAAGTTTGCTCCATAAGTAGTTAGTTCGTTTGACCGACATACGTTTAGACCACGCTTACTGAATGTTTCTCTCTATGTATGTACGTATTTTGACCTCACGTTTGAATTATTACATTCAATACAACATGTAATTACTAGTATTAAAATTCCCGTAACATCATGCCTGTAATCGCCGACGCAATAGCCAGAGGAGTGTAGTACTACTTTGAACTAATGTTAAACGTTGTATAAAAGGAGAACAGCAGCTAGACAAACTTCGAGTAGGCTCGTATGTGGAATGATTCCTTAAGCCTCTGCACTTGAATAGTTCTAGAGCTGAACAGCCGTTAGCGATGCCTTTCATCTGTTGATCTGTGGAGAGCAGCGGCCATTAAAACTTGTGCAAGTGTGCACAGAAATACTGCGGTGTAACTGGCGGCTTCAATGGAACTCGCTCGTACGTATAATAGTGGGAAAATAGCGTATGTTTAAACTTTTTTACCTCCAGGTATGGAACTCGGGCGGGGAAGCGCGCTTTACAGTTTTAATAAGAATATTAGGTGCATGGACATTATGAACGTTTGCTAGCGGATGTAGCGTTTTAGATAATATTGACATAACATCACTACTGTATTTTAATGAAACTCACTCATAATATGACTCAATCATTATTCACTCCACTCAGTGAAGAGAGTGAAGTGAGTCTATTGACATTATATTAGGAACTTAATTGTTTTATTGTTTTACATTTGTTATAGTTCAAATTAAGATATCAAACATATTTCATTGAAAGCCAAAACTTTAAACGCGGCTTATTACCAAACAAGCCTATAGTGTTTCCCACTCAACCTTTGGACACGAACACTTCACATAATACGACATGGACCATAACGAGTCCGTCCCATATAAGGCGGGCGGTCCTATTATAGCCCCACAATGAGCCTCTCGAGCCGCGCTCCAACCCGGCCGTAGGTATAATGAGCTCGAATAAATCGCAATAACCAGTTCCTCTTGCACGCTAATTATTTATGTGTGTGTGAATAATTGGTTCTCTTTGTTGTAAAGAGAGTTTGCGATTCTGTTCGGCGCTCGCCCGAGCTGCTGCCCGCGCCTGATTGACGTCTCCATTTACCTCATTATTTGTTTTATATTGCCCTTACTTAAAATTACCAGAAAACGTATGGAGGTGTTTGCTTGAAAAGAATTGGAATCGATAAGCATGTATGTCTATAATATAATACATAATTCGTTTTTATTAAAAAACGTAAATCATCACTGTAATCCTTGAAGGGATAGACAGAGAAGTGTAGTACACTCATGCGTTTTACTAAAAAAAAGAGATCCAGGCTCCAAGCCACTACTAGAAAATCTAAGAAAAAATCAATAGTACCTACTCGATTCGAGATTCGACCTCATGACCTCTCGATCAGCGGTCGCTCTTGCGATCACTCGAACATCGAGACATTTAATTATAATTAAAATGATCAGAAGAAATCTTTTAAAAGCAAACAGCATTTTCATTAACAGACTTGGGTACGCCAAATCGTAAGTCGTGAGCTGTAGATTCTTTCCGATTAAATGTACCTGGCGCTGCGTGAGCTCGGGTGAGCATTTCACTCGATCAGCTTTCAGCGTTCACTCAACAAACTTGCGAGTTTTGAACCAATGCTCTCGTTAAGGGCTTCCGTACTTAATGGAACACTTTTGACGAGTTTCATCTCTGGCTGAGTAATTTTATTTTTGTTTATTATTTATTTAGCAATAGGGTAGCGTTTGACTGCCATCTCACCTGATGGTAATCTAGCCTAACTAATATATATTACTTGCAACGATTTCATAGACCCTGTTTTCTCATTCCTTAGTTAGCTTTGTTCACAGTTTATTGTAAAAACGACCAACTTAATAATTTGGAAATACGACAATGTGAAACAGCACCCGATTGAAGAAGGTGCCTAAATATTTAATTATATACATACGCGCCAATAACTTACTGTAGACTGTGTACGAATGGTAACAAATATTGCAAGTGTTTCAGTATCATCCGTCTATGAGCCCGCACCCTACTGTTTCTCGCCCCGACCGCAGGGCTCCACAGCATCCCCTCTCGCCGCGTGCGAACTAGTGCCTACGTTCTATGCTGCCCTGGTACTTTTATTGCATATTCCTGTCAGCTCGTGTTTTCGCACACATTATTTGAAAATACGATTGCAAAGACGTAGTAGGAATTTCGTATGCTTAACATGCCTACGTACATATGTGTATTAATGACATTATTATTTCGATTATTTTCAACGGTGAAATAAATGAAGATATTCTTTCTATGTGTCGCCTTAATGCAACTTCTATCTAGAAATATAAATATCTAAATACGGAAAGACCTATACTCCAGCTAGCGTCACAACTCCCAGTTGAAATCCCTTAGCTGCTCTGACACCCTAATACTTTTCGAATATGTAATATCCCTCTAGGCTTATTGATGGCCGTTCACAATGGACGCTTTTATTACACGTATAATAGGGAGATATTAAAAACTCTCCTCGAGTGTTTGTGTCCCTAGTAGTGCAGTAGGCGAGTTAACCCTTAAATGGAGATCACAAGTAGATTAGTTAGATATTCGCAGGGAGCAAAAAAAGGATGGGCATTTGAATATTTAATTATCGCCAAAAAAGAACGCAGCATCTCTAACGGAATATCTAATCGCCAGTACCAGGATTTCATGGCTGTGCAGGAAATAAAAAGCACCAAGAAACGTTTTAATAATAAACCGGGGGGATATAAAAGGGTCTCACAATAGACACCCTTGCCGACCTCTCGTTAAATAATATTGTAGGTAGCTGTTTTATTTAGTTCCCGATTCACATACTAAGGGGAAATCATAAAAGTTTCGAGAGCTTTCGAAAGGATTAAAATATTTATTTGTCGACTTACATTGTGTTGTAATTCTCTTTTCGAACCCATTGTATGCAGGAACTTTTTCTTTTGTATGAGAAATGAATGCTCCACGGAACTACTGGTACGCGCTACATTATTAACTGATTTGTCCATGCGACACGTCGCCGTGCGATTTTACGACGGGTCGAACTGTACGCACGCGACTAATATCGTAAATGGTCACGCCTTTGGCATTAACTTGCGTCGTGAAATAAATTTCAGTTACTGTGTGTGTTTCCCCTTATGACTTCTATTCAGAATACTTACATTCTGTATTTACTAATTCATTTTTCCATTCTCCTGCATTTTTTTCTGTTGAATTTCACAACTGGCTTCCACGAAATACGGTTCCTGTGGAAGCTATTTGCCGCCTTTTCTTGGTATGTTCCTTCCTTCCTTGTTTCATTAGTGTGATGTAAACAACTATAAGGAATTACATATATGTATGTATGTGGGTATCGATTTATAAAAATAAGTTTCATCGTTATCATTAATTGTTATCACTCTAAAATGTGAAAAATATCAGCTGAATTTATTAAGTCAATTAAAATGTTTGACTACCTTACAAATCAGTGCGTCACACTATACACAGCATAATGTCTCCGCCCTAACTCTGCATGTAAACGATATAGCACGTAATCACTAGTAGTTAAGTAATTCAATTATAAATTAAAAACGGTGTTACACATTTTGACTGCAGTTAATCGCCGAGTGTAATGAGAGGGGTCACGCGTATAAGGTACGTACACACTGGGGAAAAATGACGGTCGTCGTGTAATCCGCGAGATTAGCAGAGCGCGTCCACTGCGCCACACCATTTGAACACGACCTCCGTGAATGAGCACGGAATGTTATACTTTTAATATTAATGATGGGATCAAAAGACTTCCATTTGGGCCCCAATGTATTACTAAAATGTTGTGCGCTCTTTTTGCCACCAAATGAAAATCTCATAGGGGAACAGTTTCGAACATAGCACTTTCTATGCATTACTTACTCTCTGCTTATTTTACGCATTACTCTTCGTCTCGTTACACTCCCACTTCCATGTCATATTTTACGTATCCGGGAGATATTCACATTCATCGCTCCAGATGGAGCTCGACGCCGATAAAGCAGAGCGTGCAAAATGCGAAACCGCAGAGCTCCGTCACTCTATGCGAGCCTGGTACTTTTGCTCGAACAAAAATGGCGGCCCTGGTAATTTCATGGTTGCACAGCTAGCTCTCTTAATGTTTTAATTTGGAGCTGGACGCCATTAAATTAAGCAAACGAGCGCAAACTAGGCATTTAATTTGTACAACTCCGCTTTACACATCCGTACATACACATGCACACACACACACACACATAATGTGCACGTTCTTTATTTCGTACAAATGTTATAAAAACACTTTCGTAATTTCATTTTCTAATTTTAAAGCATCGACTTTTTTGTTCTAGTTTAGGTTTTATTTATATACATGTTGTGTTTTGTTAAGTTAAATAATTCTTATTTCAAAAGAGGGCATTTCTGGTAACTCAGCATATAGCGAGTTTCAAAATGTGTGCATTCAAAGAGATTTTTTCATGTCTCTTTTTCCTTAAGCCTCCAAAAGGTATCTTGTGAGTGAAGATGGCCCGTGTGGTTAGAGCAAATTGTGTTCATTGAATATGAATAAAAATATTATAACTGGTTTGTACAAAGTTGTGTCAACTTTTCGCCAACAAAAGGCGTATACATGCGTTGACTTAATACTATTTTCTTGCCTGTATATCTGTATACTTTAAATAATTGTTTGTCCCACATCACCCTGGATAGCGGCCATCAGATCGCGACAACACCATTAGGCCATAACCGGATCCGTTCGGATATAGCCGGCGGCGATAACCGGACGCCAAATCGAATTACCGGCCGCGTTGCAGCTAGGGCTACCACGCTATGTCTACAGCACGATATTTATTTTGACGTACCCATGTTCTGTATGAATTTTTATTGCGATCTTAAAATGTCAACCGTCTATTTAATAAAACAATAAACGGTAGTGTCATTTTGACGCACAAAAAGTGTTCTAATGAACCAATTTTGAATAAATGATATTTGAATTTGAATTTGTACGTATTAGTAGATCATGGAGAAACAGACGAAACAGACCATTAAATCTTGCGCAAACGGTCTTAATATAATCTAAGTGAAATGGAATTTCACCCCCAAAGCACTTATAATAGAGAATATGGGTTTATATGAAAGTTCTTCAAATTGTTGCAAGTGTAAAATTACTATGAAATCTTTGAGCAGGTTCAGACCCAAATATATATTCCATACAATTCCAATTTTTCTTTCTTACAGACCTTACGTGCTGTAAATGCTTTGCTTTTTATATATGTATCCCATATAGGGACCTGGCGTGACGAAATACCAATTATCATATAACGAAAGGCTTGTGGTTGGATATTTATATTTACAGTGGGTACGGAGAAACAGAGAACGATAAACAGTTTGCATGAAACTTTATTATTTTTATAGTTAGAAAAGTGAAATTTGGAATGATGGAATGGTCATGTTTGTGGTATATGATCGTGGTAGGCAAGACACTAGATTTATATTTATGAATTATATTTAGAGTAATACCCTTTATTACAAAGAAATGAGTTCCAGGCGAATGGAATCGACCGAACGCAGATTTTTCTCATATTAGAAACTTAGCAATAAGCACTCGGACCACCAAGGAGAAACTTTGTGCTCTACTTTAAGAGTTCCTTCATATGATCGTCTTATTCTAAGAATACATTGAAGGAAAACTTATTCCACAACTTATCCGGACTTTGCGAACACGAAGTCGAACACAAAGCAAATTTATGTCCTACAGATATTTTTGATTCTTCTAATCCAGAAGGACATTCTACATTGAATTTAACATAATTCTACATATTTACATATCTCTTTAAACTGTAATAACCTCAAACATTTTTGTAATAGATAGACACAATTCTGTCAACCCTGCAACGTGTCGCCGTGATAGCATTTGCTCGTGCCACAAGCGGCCAGGCCAGAATATGCGATTATGTCGTTAAAGAGAACCTCGCCTTAGCCTTTTTATTAACGAATTTATCTGAAGCATTAGCGGTTATGTAACCTTACCGGAGACACGTTTTTTCCCTCTGGAATAGGGAACGAGTAGAAGCGGGAAAAATTAATATACTTATTAAAATTATTGCATTATTAAAAGATTAATTATCGTATTATACACTTATCATATTACAACTTCTTATTTAACATTAAATCTCATAAATACTTATCGTTTTCAAACTTATGAGGTGTATTAATCTGACATGCACCTCGTAGGCGCCAAGTTATCAAACCAAATATAAAATAATCGAAGAGAAAACATTTCGGCACTCTGTTATGAAAAGAGTAACACGGAACGGAGCGACACAGTATGGCGGGTCACCTATAAGTCTGTGAGCAATGACAATCTTTATTGCCATATGAATATATCATTTCGGCGTATAAAAGAGACGCCAGGAGGCGAGCAGTAACGAGTACTTCCCAGCGTCACGGCGCCTGTGAGCGGAAACTCGATCAAAAAATAGTCTGCATTACGCCTCCACTAGCCTTTTGAAATTTTTATATAGAAATAGTAATATTGAAATATGATATTTTTCGCATTAGCTTATATATACACACACAAATGTCTAGCAAAATAAACACTTCAATGAAAACTACTATACAAGCTGCTTCTTTCGATTTAATAGTTGCAGTCTGTGGCGGAATATTGTAAGCTTTCACACTTTCATTTTACACCTGCGTTCAGCCGAGCTCGTGTAGGAGTTCAGCTTAGTAAACAACTACCTATATAAAATATATTTAAATCAAATATTTTATAATTAATTTATTAATTATAGGTTCATGTTAATTTTAAAATATAATTAGGAAAAAATACTAGTCGCACCTTCGGATTTTTCAGCAGTTGTTTTTTACATTAATTTATTAAGTAAGTAAAATCTACATATTATTTAATTAGCTGATTTTGGATTTAAATCCTTAAATAATCTGAACCTCCTCCTTAGTATAGCCTCAGATAAGCTGCGTTCTCTAATTCGTCAACAATTATTTTACCCGACACGAAAAGTGGGAACCCTTCGAACTATATTCAGTGGACAAGGACAGGAATAGCAGCAAAAAATGAATATACAGGAGAGCGATATGTAACTGTCCTCTTCATAGACTGGGGACGCGTTTTTGCGGCCCCACCCACAACGTTTAGATACGTCATCAATTTGTATATCCTGTTGCGTTATGAATTCCCAGTAGCAGGGACATCGTATGTCCATTGTTCACCGAATTAGTCTTTTTTAGTATAATCCGGAGATAGAAAAACACAAATTCAGTTGATACCATATGAGTAATGCTATCTTTTGTGGCTCGATTGCGAGACGACCGTTTTAACAGTTAACAATCAATGTTACATAATTTTTCATGAATACCCTTTAGAGATGAGTATTTATATTGAAAACTACTTTTTGTTAGCGAACCGAACGTTACAAATAACGGTAACAATAACAGTTACGTATAATAATAACCTATCGTACGTGGTGTGTATGCTAAAACGGAACGACCCCCAACAATGGACAAACACCATGAAGGGAACCACCGATTTCAACTCTTCTATTTTTATTATTGCCTAGTACAGTAACACCATAAGGGTTGAAAAGCCATTGTTAAAGCAAGCTTTTAACTGAGGGTTACTAGAAATTATGTAATGTAACTGTGAGAGAAAGGGAGGTAGGGATTATGTCCATCTTTTTCTCTCTAAATTTTTTTTACTCGCTGCTATGTATTAGTTAGGGAGTCGAAGCCCCGCCTTACGTTACCGCGCCAAGTTGTTTAAAGGGGACTATTCTATGGGGAACATCTACTTGGTTGTATGAATTCCTGGTACCGTAAAAGTTAACAAAACCCATGAGATCTTACATATTTATGGCTAACTAATTAACTTAGCCGTACTACATACACATTGTCAGTCGTGGTCTTCTTATTTGTACTGTCGTCGGGTATTGACTCTATTGGCTACTTTACTTCGACCAGGCTGTAGTCGCGAGCTAGGGAACTTAGAGAGCTGAAGTCGTTTGCTCATCTAAGGGACAAGAACTGTTTTATTACCCTTCTAAAACCACCTAGACTTAAGCGATCTTGAAATGAAAAGCTATGTTTAATATGAGGGACAAGGGTGAGCGTTTCGTTCCACCATATCAGGTAGGAGATTTTTTATCTATCAGGATGTCAATGTCATTTGTTAATAAATAACCTACATACAATAATTGAGAATATACACAAGCTCATTACACTCTCGATTAAACAAACACCGTACAGGAGACAACGTTACCTGCTCTTATCAAATTAACCTGTACGTAGACAATGCCCACGATCGCTTTGAATGACTGGAGAGAGAGAGAAGGGGCACTCGTGGATATACGAAGCTTGTTATTTTTCATGTTCTGTGCTGACTCTATTGTTGACGAACACAAAAGAGCCGGGCACCAGGCGCACATAGGCTATACAGAGATTGACCGATCGCACAAATTGAATGTCCATCGAACACGGCTGGGACAACAACCCATTGTGTCGCGGACTTTTCAAGAAACGGCCAATATTTCAATCAGTCAGTAAACGTTCCGTTTATGGAATGGAAACGATCCAGAGGCACCAAAAGCCAAGTAAACTATTGACCATGCCACTATTCATTCCGACCGGTACTTTTTGTTGGGCGAGTTTTATTTAAATGATTTAATAGATCTGTAAACTTCATTGTAAACCTCTTAGGTTTAATTAAAACTAGATCTCAGGCTGGCAGATTCCGCAGTTTTCAGCCAAGATTCAAACTAGTTAATCTCAAAACAAGCCAGTGTCCGTGGGCTGGTCAAACCGCGAGATATAAAAAAAATAGTTTTATACTGAAAATTAATGTCGCTATGGTGGCAATTATGGGCGGAGGTTCAATCGGGATTTAAATTTTGATATGCATAAAATGGTTGCCTGATAAATTTCAATGACATGCAGTATTGGTGTGATTGCGCACATTTTTGGTATTATTACGGGCTGATGTTATGTTAATTTGCATTTGAAAATCATCGTTGTTGTATGTGTCACATCAGCTACATTTCTAAACAAACTACGTTGTGGTTTGTTTTAAGATATACCTAATGAAATAAGAATTTATGCTGTTTTTTTATTATTTGATGCAATCATCGCGAATTTTTGTTAATTAATGCATATTTTGTTTGTTCCAGCTGGTGGGCGGCGAGTTCGACATGGAGCTGAACTTCGTGATACAGGACGCTCAGAACATACAGCATATGCTAGAACTGCTAGACCACTGTCCGCCCAGTTTGCAGGTATGTTATTGTCTCTGTAATTTAGTATGACGTACAAATAACATCAAAAATTAATAGAAGAAGAAAATTTTAAATATGATGATAGTTCAGTATTTCTCTATTGATATGAATAAACAAGACGCACATCCCGTGTATTTTTACAATAGTGCTGATTTCAAAGAACTGCAATTCTACCGCATCTAAATACTGTCTCTGCACAAAGTGCACACACACAAAGATAGAGTCATTCATGCGTCGGTTCTGTTTTTAAATTCAACCTCATTTTAATCGCTTGGTACTTGAGCTCGCTTACCCCTTACTTTTTCTTTTCTGTTTCACCGTAGTAAAATACTTTGTTTAAAACGAGACGGTATTATCAGTGCGTCTCTTTTGTGCGTCGTTTTTGTTCAAGACTCGCCTTCTTTGCTCTCTTTTTTTCTTAGATCCGAGAAGATTTCTCTCCCCGCCTGCGGACTTATGACGCCCTGGTGCTAAAGTGGAACAAACTTAACTCTTTAGACGTTTTGCAACACGCCGACCATTTTGTAGCAATTGTTTATGAAATTCATGTTTTTTTTAATTTAATTCTTCGGTATTCTTTGAGGCAACGGTAACTTTATAAAGTGCATCAATAAGATTAAATTTTTTTGTGAAAGAACTCCTTACGGGCATCACTTTTGAGAGCAATACGAGATGTACCTGCGCCATGCAGTCACTCCGTATACCTTTTGTCTATGCTGTCCTGGTAACAACCGGAACTTATTAAAAGGGTTAATGGCGGATTTAGATTTTTTCTTGAAAAAGTTTAAGAATAAGTAAGTGCTTTTCTTGCAGAGGAACCTCTTTTGAGTTTTTGCGTGTCTTTTGTCCATTTTGATCATATCGCCACATTCATACTCATATATCTACTTTGTTTTGTTAAGAGGTTTGTTTTGTTGTAATTGTATATTCACATTAGGCGGCAACACATCTGTGCAGACAGATCCGAATGTCAAATTCTATAATATCTTTGAAATGTTTTCCAATTTATAATGATGAAATAAAACAATTATCACTTCTTGGGCTTATTATACTATTGTTGTTTTCGCGTGGTTCGTCATTGTTCCAAGTGTCAATGAATTATTTTTCACTGTCTTATCTATCTTATCTTATTATTTTTCTTTGTGTTTTGATTGCAAAAACATTATTTCGTATGACTTATATCGGTTTTTTGTACGGAGAGCGAATATCTAATTTCATATCAAGTCGAATAAGTATTGAGATGTGGTGTTTGCCACGTTCGGCAAACTGAAATGAGCGCACGGCGTGAGCGTCGTGTGATACTTCGAATTATGCAGAATTTGAATAAACTGCACAGTTATCGTACTTTCTGTTCATATGACGACTAAAATTTCCGCAAACGTACTTATATACGTTATTATTACGTTATTATAAAATCTATATATATGCCAAATGCTGGTATTTCTAGTCAACCCGCGTATAAGATATAATATATATAATTTTACTTATATATACGTTATATACAAAAAAAAAAATTAGTAATTAGAGTACATTCTGTCCTGTTGTTGATTATAATATTGTTTGTTATAATAACAGTAGGTATATGACATTTCTCTTGTGTCGTGCGCAATGGCCCTCTGGAGACACAAAGCAAACCAACCTGAACCTGAGCGCACAATTCAATCTACCGAAATAGTCCAAAAATTATTGTTCCAAGTTTTAAGTGCTCGAAAGCTTCTTTCCATTAAAATGATTGAATTGTAACAAAAGTAAAATTTAAAGCCCCCGTCTTAAACATTATCACTTTGACAAGATGCACCTCCCCGCCCCCTCCTGCTATATTTCGTCATTGTTGTGCTCACTTCGTCCATTTCACCCCACTCTCGTCGGAACTTTCCGAACGCTTCATAATTCACAAGTTTGTAAGTAATTTCAAGGGGAAACTTGCAAATTATAATGGCCCCGCCAGGAGGTATGTTTTCCGTTTTAAACAGATTTCACCTCTTAGCACACCTGCACGCCGCCGCGCCGCTTACACAGCTAGTTTGGGAAGTGTCTTGTTTATAGTGTTGCAGCGCGCCTTGGGCATGCGGTTTGTAATGTATTTAGCTCAATTGAGCGCAATTTTAACGTTTTTCTATAGTATCCCTGTAGAACATATATATATGTATGTATGTATAGCTGGCTGCACCTGTTTTTACGTTCCACTGGTAGGTAACGACTAGAAGTTCATTAGAACAGTTACTGTGCTATTGTACTAAACGTACCACGAACACGAAATATTTTAGGTTTCTTCTTCGAGTAAGTAGGTTTAAGGCCCATAGTCTGTCACGCTGGTTAAGTGCGGGCTGGTAGGCCGAAAGTGTTCTTCGTGTGAACGCTTCCTTCAAAATAAAAGGAAAGAGCCGAAAAAAACTACGTTTATTACATGCATGTACGTTGTGGGACAATTTTCGCTTCGTCACCTTATGAGTTGTTCGTGAGCTGGAAACGAGCAGACGCCAGGACGATCGGCGCTAATGTCTCAGCCATTACTCGCCCTCGCTGAATGAAGCTCCTGATGGACTATGACACTATTAAAAATATTGCTGTCAACGTCTTTTCGGCTAATATCCTGTCACATATTCCTGTCCATAGAGGATAGTTGTAGCCGATTTATGTGCTAATTGTTTTGATAACCTCCGAAAATCTTTTACTACTTCGACATATTTTAAAGTTAAGACTAACTTCCTCTCGAAAAAAATCTGGAGTACCGTATCTGAGTGTGAGATTGTCTATTTGAGAATATATTTACTAATATTATCTCTATCAGATGTATGGCTCCGCTGGTGTAGTATCTATATGTTCATAGGCGACGGTGACCACGTATTAATAGGAGCTCGACTATCTGTGTGCGAAGACCTCGAAAACCATTTTCTTTTAAACTAGGAACACCAGCGTCTGTACTCAATGAAATGGATGAGGCTTAATGGTGGAACAAATTGACAAATAAATAATTGATAATCAAGTCCAAATGTACTTTTAGATTAATACATTGATTGTTGGGAAGATTGTGAAGGTTAGTTAAATTTGTCCACGTCGCTTAGATTATTTTTTTTAATCCGTACACCTTCATACAGTGCTTAAATGTATTATAATATTTTATGATACAAAACGAAACGTCAAGTGTATTTCATATTTACGTAGCATCACGTCTGTAATCCCCGATGGGGTAGGCAGAGTGGTGTACTACAACTCCACGTTTCACCAGTTACGGTTAAGTCCCATGGAATAGGTGGTGAGCCTATTGCCATACACCGGGCAGTGATCCAGACTCCGAGTCACTATTAGAAATTCTAAATTAGAAAAATCCAATAGTACCCGACCCGGGATTTGAACCCAGGTCCTTCCGATCGGCAGTCGCGCTTGCAACCACTCAATCAACGAGGCAGTTTCATATTTACGTTTAAATATGAGACGCACCGCCCTATAGGATGTCTAAAAATATAACCTGAGCCTAATCCGGACGGCAGTACGACCGCGTTGCTTCGTCTTTGACGTGCAAATGAGTTGAGTTGAGTTATATAGTATTAGAAGAGCGTTGTGACGCCGGGCCTACCAATCGAATCTATATACAAAACATGAATAAGTAGATTCAGATATGATTGGTGGTAAATATTCTTGTCGGACCGATTAAAGAAGACATCCCCCGATCCTATGACGGGAATATGAGGATGTCATAAGATACGACTAAATGTCCTCGCCGCCGACGGTCAGCAGCGTAGGCGATGGGAAAAATTGTGCTATGCGATCCCCAACACAGCCCAGCGTGGGGATTACAGACCAAATCCCTTAGGACTAGCCTACATCCAACAGTAGATGTACATTAGCCGTTGATGACGAATCAGTGTTTATCATTCATCGATACCCATCTCGTACACAAAAAGAATAAGCTTTACCGGAAAGCGGTATTGAACAAATCATGTAGGAAAATTACTTAATCATAACGAAGCATTACGATAATGATTTTTGTTACGGTTATGTAAACGCATGTTACACGTAATTATATTTTGAAGGAAACAATGTAGTATGGTGATGAATGTTGTGCTCGCGCGGCTGCCGAGGGGCGCCGGGCGGGCCGCGCAGTTTGTCGTGCAAATATGTTGTTAAGAGTTCGCCGCTAAATGAGTGCCAAGTTTGACGGCTTCATTATGCACGACGCGCGAGCACGTTACGAGTGAATACGTTATCTAGCCGGGACGGGCGACAGTTCACTTGCGCTGTTGTTCTACATAAACTCTCCGTTTTGCTTTATCGCTAATCGCACTTGTTTTAATTATATTTTACTTATCTACAAATGCTGTCACGTGGCTGACGTCGTTAGTCTCCCCAACTACTAAGCTTTGTCTGACTGTCCAGTGGTGTGTTAATCGAACTACTGAGTTTATGGGTTTAATGCTCAGTTCCAACAAATATTTGTGTGATGAGTGTGAAACTTTTGTCTGTTTTATTTCATAAACATCTAAGCAAGTGCACATGTACTTACGTGTACTTATTAAATAACCATACATACTCACAGACTCTGTCTAGCTTGGGAATTAAGTGGCTAGGTATAGCGATGACCCAAAACATTTATTATTATTATTACTGAGAAGGCTACGACTGATTGCTGAAAATATAACATCGTTTCGGTCACTACTTAAACGTCCACTTTTATTAGTAGGACAGCAAAGCGATAAAAAGAGTCGCTTCGACAGTTTGCACATGATCAATCGTAATTAAACCGTTTGCGGCTGCGAGCCAACATCCCCGGCGGATATATAGCGCGTGGCTGTAACGATACTCCGTGTTGACAAGTGTTGAGTTTGCGTAGATAATGAGAGCGGCGCTGAGCCGAGCTCTTTGTCGTGTAAACGCGGTTTGGAGTTAGCTCTAAATAAGTGCGAAATTTGACGGCTTCATTGTGCGTGAAGAATACGGTAGCGACGACGGCATTACGCGGCACACACTGGAGATATATTCTGTCGTCTTTGTAGAATTGACCCGGGCCCAAATGAAATTGTCTGCGCAATGCCTATGATTTGCTATAGTACATCTTTAAACGTGCTCACTACAGAAAAGTATATTACACTAATACGAGTAGGTAATGGATTATTTGGAGACACCCAGTGCAGCAAGCACTGGGTGGTCTCCAAATAATAATAAAAAAAATTCAGTTTAAACCTTGTACAAAGCTCAATGGCTTACGTCGTCGGTCAGGAAATTTTCAAAATGCTTCTACAAGAAACTTGCATGATTATTACATAATAATCATGCAAGTTTCTTGTGGAAGCATTATCAAATTATCAAAATAAATTTACGTACACATGTACATGTACGTAAATTTATTTCGATATGAAGATATAAAATATGTCATAAATAAGCTTATCTTCAACTATTTTGTTCAATTTATAAAGAAGCCATTAACTGCCCACTAGAAGCCTACCGAATGGAGTGTTCACGTGTATTCTGGAAGTATCTGCCTTCGAACTGTTGCTGTCGAGGGTCTACCGCAGATTACTCATTGCTACCTTTGTGTGGTGTGTTGCGACCCTTCACGGCGTCCTTATGTCTTGTTTATTAGTTTCACTGGCCTATTGCTGTGCTAGGTTGTTGACCCTGACAGTCTGTCTTTTGCTATTTATTGAAATATACGATAACAAACACTTAACCAGTTAGAAAGAATTTTGTTTTTGCAATGAAACAGGCATTAACAAAAAATATAAAATGACGTCGATATGTTAGGTTTGCTTGTTCAATTTAATCTTCGTTTCCTCACATATCATTACGCCTCATCCTAACTTCGTCACTCCCATCACTCAATCCCTTGACATATGCGTATATTAACAGTCCCATTGTATATGTGCTATGACATTCTTCTTACAAGTCCAAATCATCATATTTAATTGTTGTGATACAGCCGTTGTACAATATGTGAGTGTGGTACCTACTACCACCCTTTTCACGTGTAACGTCCGTTAACGTCGGGTGGCTCTGTGTATCGCGTCAGCGCTGCAAATAGAGTTAGCATTAAATGAGTAAAGAGTGGAACTCCGCTGTGGCGCTTTATTATGCACGAGCGTTCGCGCATTAAGAGCGTTGGCGTTATTATGCCGGTCAAAGTTTTATAAGTAAGCCGGCAACGTGGTTTCGTACGAACACTCGCGTATTACGGATAGAGCGATGTGTCTTCACTTTGAGCGCATAATGTGCCTTTATCGTGCAAATGTGTTTGTTGGATGAAGTTGGAGCTAAATGAGTGAGGAGTTTGACGGCTTCATTATGCACGCAGCGCGCCGCCGAGCCGGGTTGCTTTAAGTTGTCGCATTGCTTGTGGAGCTTTTCCAACATAACCACTCGTATCGTCTATTCCAGGCTTCTTAATCTACGTTTGCATTTATTATCTAGGACAAGCTTTGATTGAAAAATACAAAAATACATGTTGGGCGGTATCTTAAACCAAAAAATTAAATACTTGTCAACAATATGGAATATACGTATAGTATCTAAGGGTAGGACTTTCAAGTTCTACATACAATTGTTTGAAATGTTTCTTACGGAGCACAGTTTTTGGCGCTTAGAACAAGCGGAGGCCTTACAAACATTGGAAACAAATGTTTCCATTGTGCTCGGAGATCGGAGGCGGTGAGCGGATCGCGCGTAATCTGCTACGGATTGTTTCGCTAACGGCCGCACGGAGTAATCAAATTAAAGCCGCCTTTTGTTTGCCGCCCGCGTGCGATCTCAGCTCGCACAGAGCTCGATATCCTGCAGCAGCTGTTGCTTGGAGCTTTAAAATTTTATGGATTTGCAAAGCAACAGAGAACGGTTTTCGGAGTCCCACTACGATTAAGTTACTTAAAACATTGCCTTCATTTTTTTTTCACAGATAGGTAATATATCTATACTTTATGTTACTAAACATGTTAAGTGATAAATACAATAATAGTTAAATTGAATTTAAACGAAACATCACGCCCGTAATCCCCGAACGGTTAGGCAGAGGAGTGTAGAACACTTCACGGATCACCA